>LOEQ01001336.1:82323-131425 GCA_001685075.1 Bramus lutescens
TCTACTCCACCCACCTAAGGGCTGGCCTATCGAAGGGGTCAAGGCAGTTTCTTTATTAACCAATGAAAGTAACACATAGACAGATGACCCTCCTACATCATTCCTCCAGCGCTGGTGGAAGGGTAAACTTGTACAGCTACTTTGGAAACCAATATGGCAGTTTCTCAGAAAATTAGGAATTGACCTACCTAAAGACCCAGCTATACCACTCCTGGGTATACACCAAAGAACACTCTACCATACAAAGACACTTATCAACTATGTTCATAGCAGCTTTTTCCATAATAGCTAGAAACTAGAAACAACCCAGATGTCTATCAACTGGAAAATAAATAAATGCAATGTGGTACATTTATACAATGGAGTATTACTCAGGTGTTAAAAACAATGGCATCATGAAAATTGCCAGCAAATGGATGGAACTAGAAATGGTGATCCTGAAGTACCCCAAGACCCAGAATGGCAAACACTGTATGTACTCTCTGATAGGGGGATATAAGCTGTAAAGGAAAACAATGCTACAATCCACAGACCTGAAGATGCTAAGTAACAAGGAAGGCTCAAGGGGAGACACATGAATCTCACTGTGAAGGAGAAATAGAATAGATATCATAGGTGAACGGGAGAGGGATCTGGATGAGAGTATGGGCCTGGGAATAGGAGAGATCAGGTGAGTTGAGGATGGAAAAGGGAGAACTAGGAAACACAATTGGAATCAGGAGTATCTCTGGCGTGAGCTAGAAACCTAGTGCAATGAAAACTCCCATGAATCTATGAGGGGACCCTGGCATAGATTCTTAGCAACATGGGATATGGGTCCTAGCCAGACAAGACTTCCAGCGATGGGATTGGGACCCTAACCAAGGCACATAAACTTTGACCTACAATTTGCCCTACCTACAAGATATTCTGGGATAAAGGTAGCATAGAAATTATGGGAGTGGGCAACTAATGACTGCTTCAGCTTGAAACCCATACCATGAAAGGGAGCCCACTCCTGAAACTGCCAGGGGGGGGCAGGGCCCAGAGACTGGGCAGCACAGAGACCTGGGCTAGAATCAAGCATGACTGGAAAAAATGTCAATGAAATGATTCCTAATGATATTCTGATACACTCCTAGTTAGATAGCCAAATTGTTATATACTGGAGAGGCTTCACCTAGAAACTGGTGGAAACAGATGCAGAGACCCACAGCCAAATATTAGGTGAACCTCAGGGAACCCTGTGGAATAGGGGAAGGGAGGATTATGAGAGCCAGAAGAGCTGAGAACAATACAAGAAAACCCACAGATTCATTTGACCTTGGCTTGCAGGGGCTCACAGAGACTGAACTGCCAACCAGAGAGCTTGTGTGGACCTAACCTAGGCCCTCTGCACATATATGCAATTGTGTACTTTGGTCTTCTTGTGGGACTCCTAACAGCTGAAGCAAGGGCTGTTTCTAACTCTTGTTACCTGTTTTGGGAACCCTTTCCTCCTACTGAATTGCTTTTCCAAGTCTTAATAGGAGAGGAGATCCCTAGTCTTACTGCAACTTGGTATGCTATGGCTGGCTGCTATATATGGGAGGCCTGCCCTTTTCTGAAGAGAAGGGAGGAGAAGAGATGTAGAATAGAAGGACTGGGAGAAGAAAAGGGAAGAAAAACTGATTGGATTGGAAATTTCAATTAATATTAAAAATTTAAGAAACATTCATTCTTATTTTATTCCTTCTTTGTCATCCCACTAGACTTATAGTCTATTTGATAGTAGTATAGTTACCCCAGCTCTCTATAAGTTATTTCTTGTACCAATAGAACTTAAATAATACTCACAGTACTCTACTCATGTAGCTTTGTCCTTACTCTGTTTGTTAATGACATCACATGGTATATAAATAATATTATTGATAATTTCTAATGAATATGGTTTAAATTCTCCATAATTAAAATGGAAACTATAAAGCAAAATTATAATAATGTTAGTTTTTTGTTTGTTTTTGTTTAAGAATTTAGTATATAAATATAATCTAGTCTGAATAATTCCACACATCATCCCTGCCCCTACAAATCTTGAACTATACTATGCCTCTCAATATTATGTATTTTTTCCAAAGCCATTGAGTCCGCTTACTGCTACGAGTATGGAGCCTCATCTTTAAGAAAGGCTGGTCTCCTTATCCTAACAGTTATCAGCTGTCAATCATTAAACTAAGGGTGAGACTTCATAGCTGTTTTCTTATGCTGGAAATTTTTTCTAGCTTGCTCTGCTCAGGCCATGTGAATGTTGTTACAGCTGCTGTAAATTCACCTGTGCAAATTCCTTGTTGAACCTGATAAACATTGTATCACTTTAGTAAGTCATTGCCTCTGGCTTTTAAAATCTTTCTGACCTATATCATGATGATCTTTGATATGTGTGATATCTCATTTAGTACTGAGATTCTGTATTCTATGCATGTTGACCAATTATAAGTCTTGATATTAATCACCACACACTATGAAAAAAGGAGCTTCTCGACAGAGCAGAAAAAGAAGTAAGTGATCGGTCTCCTAGCTGTGTAGCCCAGTCTCTGGGCTCTAGGCCAAGGGGAAAAATCCAGAACCCCTCCCCCTAGTCTCAGATGCACCAGCATCAGCAGTAAATCTGCAGGCAAACTGCTCCACCCAATCTCCATCGGACCCTGTAATCTACAAGTCCCACTCCACTCTGAAACCTATTCATCCTCCTCCATGACCTTAGTGGCTCCCTGAGACATAATGACTACGCTGATTGTTCCAAGAGAGGCTCCCTGAGACACAGACACTGACTGCAACAATTGGACCAAGAGACAAAGATACTGCCTGCACCATTTGGAGTAAGAGATGGGTAGATGCTAATGCAAGAATACATTCAACAACCTAAATATCAATATGGCACTACCAGAACCTAATGGCCTACAACAGGAAGACCGTAACATCACATCACAGAAGAAGTAGAAGAAAATGACCTTAAAAATCACATTATGGAGATGACAGAGACCCTCAAAGAGAAAATTTAAAATTTCCTTAAAGAAACAGAGGGAAAGACAATCAAAAATAGGAAGAAATCAATAAATCTCTTAAAGAAAGCAAAGAAAAAGTAATTGAACGGGTCAACGAAACACCTCAACACTTGAAAACTGAAATAGAGAAAATAAAGAAAACACAAACCAAGGGAATTCTGGAAATGTAAAATCTTGGTAAAAGAACAGGAACTACAAATGCAAGCATAACCAACAGAATGCAGATGGGAGAGAAAATGTCAGGCATTGAGGATACAATAGAGGAAATAGACTCATAGTTCAAAGAAGACATTAAAACAAGCAAAGTCATAGCACAAAATGTCTAGTGAATCTGGGACACCATGAAAAGACCAAATGTAAAAGTAATAGGGATAGAAGGAGAAATCCAGCTCAAGGCACAAAAAATATATTCAACAAAATCATAGAAAAAAAATCTTCCAACCTAAAGAAGTAAATGCTTATGAAGATACAGGAGGCTTGCAGAACACCAAATCGACTGAACCCCCCCCAAAAAATCAGGGGATTGGTGTACCATCAGTTTTGTGTTTTAATGCAGAAAAAGAAAGAATATTAATAGTTGCAAAGGAAAACAAGCCAAAGAACATAAAAAGGCAGACCCATCATAATAACACTCTACTTCTCAATGGAAACTCTGAAAGTCAGAAGGTCCTAGACAAACATTATGCAGACACTAAGAGACCACAAATGCCAACCCTGACTGCTATACCCAGCAAAACTTTCAATCACCCGAAATGGAGAAAGAAGATATTGCATGATAAGCCAGATTTAAACAATACCTATCCACAAATCCAGTACTACAGAAAGCACTAGAAGGAAAACTCCAACTCAAGGAAGTTAGTTGGACCTGTGAAAAAAAAAAACAGGCAGTAGATAATCCCACACTAGCAAACCTGAAGAGGGGAAATACTCAACTAGCCTATAAAAAGACACAGGCTAACAGAATGGGTATGAAAACAGGAACCACACGTCTGCTGCATGCTGCATACAAGAAACACACCTCAACTTCAAAGACAGACATTTCATCAGAGTAAAAGGTTGGGAAAAGACTTTCCAATCAAATGGACCTAAGAAGCAAGCTGGCATAGCTACCCTAATATCTAACAAAATATACTCCAAACTAGAGGTAATCAAAAAATGAAGAAGGACATTTCATATTCATCACAGGAAAAATTAGTTAAGATGAAATCTCAATCCTGAACAGTTATGCTCCAAATACAAGGGTAATCACATTTATAAAAGAACTATTGATAAAGCTTAAATTGCACATTAAACCCCACACACTAATAGTGGGAGAGTTCAATACCCCACCCTCACTAATGTATAGGTTGCCATACAGATAATTAACAGAGAAATAAAGGAATTAGCAGATATTATAAATCAAATAGGCTTAACAGAAATCTATGGAATATTCCACCAAAACACAAAAGAATATACCATTTTCTCAGTACTTCGTAGAACCATCTCTAAAACTGACCACATTCTCAGTCACAAAGCAAATTTCAACAGATACAAAAATTTGTAATGAGCCTCTATATCTTATCATATCACCATGGCTTAAAGTTAGAATTCAACAATACAAATTCCAGAAAGCTTACACACACATGGAAACTGAATAATGCTCAACTGAATCTCCCCTTGGTCAAGGAAGGAATAAAGAAAGAAATTAAAGACTTTCTAGAGTTCAATGAAAGTGAAGACATAACATACCCAAATGTATGGAGAATGATGAAAGCAGTACTAAGAGGAAAGTTCATAACACTAAATTCCTACATAAAGAAGTAGGAGAAATTCCACACTAGCAAATCAACAGAACACCTGAAAGCTCTAGAACAAAAAGAAATCAACTTACCCAGGAAAAGCAGATGACAGGAAATAATCAAATTGAGGGCTGAAATCCATAAATTAGAAACAAAGAGAACAAAACAAAGAATCAATGAGACAGAGTTGGTACTTCAAGTCAACAATATAGACTAACCTTTATCCAAACTAATCAAAAGGCAGAGAAAAAAACATCCAAATTGACAAAATCAGAAATGAAAAGGGAGACATAACAACACACACTGAGGAAATCCAGAGAATCATCACATTGTACTTTAAAAACCTGTATGCCACAAAATTGGAAAATTTAAAAGAAATGGACAATTTTCTGGATAAGTTCTACATGCCCAAATTAAATCAAGACCAGATAAACAATTTAAATTAACTTATAAACCCCAAGGAAATAGGAGCAGTCATTAAAAGTCTCACAACAACAACAACAAAAAGCCAAGAACCAGATGACTTCAGCACAGAATTCTACCAGAATTTCATCAAAGAACTAATATCAATATTCTGTGAAGTGTTCCACATAATAGAAACAGAAGGAACATTGCCAAACTCCATTACCCTGATACTCAAACCACACAAAGATACAACAAAGAAAGAGAACTACAGACCAATCGCTCTCTTGAACATTGATGCAAAAATAATAAAATATTGGCAAACCGAATCCAAGAACACATCAGAAAAATTATCCACTATGACCAAGTAGGCTTCATCCCAGAGATGCAGAGATGGTACAACACACTAAAATCTGTCAGTGTAATCCACCATATAAACAAACTGAAAGAAAAAACAAAACACATGATCATATCCTTAGATGCTGAAAAAACCTTCAAGAAAATCCACACTACTTCATAATAAGGATCGTGGAGAGATTAGGGATACAAGGAACATGTCTAAATATAATAAAAGCAATTTACAGCAAGTTGACAGCCAACATCAAATTAAAAGGAGAGAAGTTCAAAGTGATTCCACTAAAATCAGGAACAAGACAAGTCTATCCACTTTCTCCATATCTATTCAGTATGGTACATGAAGTTCTAGCTAGAGCAATAAGACAACAAAAGGAGATCTAAAGACAACTTATGCTGGAGAGGATGTGGGGTAAAGGAAACACTCCTCCATTACTGCTGGGAGTGAAAGCTGGTACAACTCCTTTGGATATCAGTATGGCAATTTCTCAGGAAATTAGGAAACAACCTACATCAAGACCCAGCAATACCACTTTTGGGTATATACCCAAAGGATGCTCAATCATGCCACAAGGACATGTGTTTAACTTTGTTCATAGCAGCATTGTTTGTCATAGCCAGAACCTGGAAATAACCTAGATGCCCCTCAGCTGAAGAATGGATAAAGGAAATGTGATACATTTACACATTGGAGTATTACTCAGCTGTAAAATCAACGACATCATGAAATTTGCAGGTAAATGGATGGAACTAAAAAAAGCATCCTGAGTGAGGTATCTGAGACGCAGAAAAACGAACACAGTATGTATTCAATCATAAGTGGATACTAGATGCAAAGCAAAGGACAACCAGATTACAATCCATAGCTCCAGAAAAGCTAGGCAACAAGGAAGACCCTAAGAGGGATGCATGGATCACCCTGGGTAGGAGAATTAGATCTCCTATATAAACTGAGGGTGTGCAGTAAAGTGGAGGGTAAGGGGGCTGAGAAATGATGGAACTGGATGGTTCGGGGGAATGGAGTGGGAGAGCATTAAAAGAGAGATCTTTATAGAGAGACCCACTATAGGGTTAAGGAGAAAGCTGTTTCTAGGGAAATTCCCAAGATTCTACAAGAATGACCCCAGCTAGGACTCCTAGCAATAGTGGAGAGGATGCTCTAACTAACCTCCCCCTGTAATCAGATTGTTGAATAGCCCAACTATCATCATAGAGCCTTCATCCAATAACTGATGGAACCAGATGGAGAGATCCACAACCAGGCTGAGCTCATGCAATCCAGTCTAAGAGAGGGAAGAGGGAATATAGGAGCAAGGGTGGTAAAGATCATGATGGAGAAATTTACAGAGACACCTGAACCAAGTTCATGGAAACTCATTAACTCTAGATCTGTGGTTTTGGAGCATCCGTGGGAGACAGTGGTGAAGCATGGACTATCTGAGGGGCCCCTAATAGTAGCACTAGTATTTATCCCTGGCGCATGAGACAGTTGGGTGGATCCTGTTTCCTATTGTGGGATGCCATGCTCAGCCTTCATGCAGGGGTAAGGGATTTGGTCCTGCCCCAACTTAATGTGCCAGACTTTGTTGACTTCCCATAGGAGCCCTTACCTATTGGGAGGAGTGGATGGGAGGTGGGCTAGGGGTGAAGCAAAGGGGGTGGGAAGATAGGTGGGAGGGAGAACTATGGTTGAAATATAAAATTAAATTTAAAAAAGAAGCTTCTCTGATGAGGGTTGAGAGACACATTATTTTATACGTATAATGATAAGTCATTAGAAGTTGGCATAATACTATGATCACTTTGCAGAATAATAGTAGAAGGTTCCTCTGGGCCTATGATCTGCCTAGCCATAGGGTTCTTGGTCTTGTTATAAGTGCCGGTCATGAATTCTGTCTTGTGGAGTAGGCCTCATATCAAAGCAGAAAATGGCTGGTTATTCCCTTAACATTCATACCACAATTGTACCAGTAGGTATCTTGCCAGGCTAGTTGAGTTATTATAGCTTGTGTAATTAACAGCTGGGGAAGACTTCTGATTCCTTTTCTGTCCTGGCAGCATGAACAGCACAGTGTGAACACTGTGTACCCAAGAGGGATGAAAATTTCATGTTAGTACCAGCTTAATTCCTCCATATCCTATGATTCAAGTATGCAAAGACTTCATTAATAGGGTCTTACCATCAAGTTCTGAGAGATAAATAAGAGTAATGACAATAGCCTATAATATTTGAAGGTCTGTGGAACCCCAGTGGCCAACAACTACACAAGAGTAATATATATATATATATATATCACTAGGCTGTTATAATTAGTTGATTCCCTATGATATTTGGGAGAGGTATTGTCTCACCATCATAAAATAATTTCATTTAAACTCTTTTTTACAAATGTATGTGTATATACTTTAAGAAGCTTCTACTTAAAGTAGTAGGTTTCCATTTATCTTTTATTATTGCTTGTGCTTAACTTTATCAGGAATCTTCAACCTATACTACACCTTCCAGGAAATTGAACTGTTGGGTTTGCTTTCAAGTTAACTTTCCAGACTCCTTTTAGCAAATTTTCAGACTAGATCTCGTGTAGTTATTTTCACTCCATTTAATTTTTTTATTTCAAAATACCTTGCTCTCCACCACATCTTTGGAAGTCTTGAAGTTTTTTTCAGATATTCAGTTATTAATTAACATTTACTGTCTTTCAGCTCATCATCTTGCTACATTTGAGCCTCCAAAACCTCTCATAAGAATTGTATGGAGCACCGTGCAGGCTGTCTCCAACTTTTCAAGTTCATTTGAGCTTTTCTCACTTTATTAAAGGGGCCTTGTGTTCTTGGTATCCTCCATCCCCCCTGGCTCTTACACTCTGCCTTCTTTTCCTTGAGGTCCTCTGAGCTCTGAGGGTCGGGATTTGATGGAGACCTGTTTGGGGCTGAGTGATCTGAGTATTCCCGAGGTCTCTCATTCTCTGCATAATCATTAGCTGTAGGTCTTCTGTTTTGTTTTGTTTTGTTTTGTTTTGTTTACTGTTTGCTGCAGGAGGAATCTCCTTTGATGATGGCTGAGCAAGGCACTGATCTATGAGTAAAGCAGAATCTCATTAAGAGTTATTTCACCACTTAAAAAAAATAGTATTTGGTGTAGCCCAGGGTCCCTGGCTACACAATCAGTATCAGATACAAGTTCAGTCTCACAGAGTGGGCCTTAAGTCAAATGAGTTATTGGATGGTTACTCCCACAAGCTTTGTGGCAACCATTACATTACATATTTTGTAGACAGGACACCATTGTAGATCAAAGGATTTGTGGTTGGCTGGGTTCTCAAATTTCCCTTTTGGTGGTATGCAGAGGACCTTCCTGTATCAAAAGGGATACCTATATAATATATGAGCAAAAACTCTAAGTAGGGACCAGCTCAGCTCTCCAAGTTCAGTCAGTTGTGTAAGTGTTGTATTCAGAAACAGTCCCTTGCAGTCAGTCTATAAAGAGCCACCTATAGTACTGACAACAGCCTAGGTTGTCTTGGGGTTCCCATGGGAACCCTTTGGCCAACAACTCAATTAGAAGTTAACCTGATCCTGGTACTGGTTGTTTCCTTTAGTGACAAAAGATGGCCAGTTGGGACTCCCCCATTCCTATTATTTGGCAATTTCATTTAGTTTGCCTTCATATATGTATATGCATTTTAGGAAGTTTCTACTGTATTAGTTCTCCATATACCCCTCAAATGCTTCTAATTTTAGCTGTCTCTCTCCAAATATACTCCCTCAGCTTCCTCTCCACTCCTTCACCAGACTTGACCCCCCCATTCCACAACCCCATCCTTCCATAATTGTCTATTCTATTTCCCTTTCCTAGCAAGATCTACCTGTGATTGCTAATCTCTTACTCTATACCTATCCTTTATTGAATATAGCTTGGTTATCATTGACTTCACAGCTAATACCCACATATAAACAAATAAATACCATAATTTTTTGTCTTTCTAGGTCTATGATATCTCACTCTGGATTATTATTTTTGTCTAGTTCCATCCATGTGCCTTCAAATTTCATGATGTGATTTTAAATTATGCTTTTATAATTTAAAACAATTTTAAAATTTAAATATATTTTGATCATTTTCTTGCCCTCTACCCTTCTGTATCTTCTTCCCATCCATATCCACTCAGCTTTTATCTCTTTATCAGAAAAGGAACAAGAACACAATACAACAATTTCCCCCAAAAATTAAGAAACAAAAACACACACCCAAAAGAAAAACAAACATACAAAACAAAAAGCCCTCACCAAACTGTAACCAAAGAAAAGCATACACACACACACACACACACACACACACACAACAAACAAGCAAACAGACAAAAATAAACACCCTGTGGAGTCCATTATATTGGTCCCCTACTCCTGAACATGAGGCCTATCCTGGAGTGGTTGATATACCTAGTGTCACTCCATTGAAGAGAACTCGTTTTCCCTCTCCCAGAAGGTATAAGTGACAGTTCAGTTGTTAACCATTACAGTTGTTGCCTTTGACCTCAATGGCTAGTTTTTCATTCATTCATTACTTTAAAATATAACAAAATAAAATTGAATAAAACAAAAAACAACTACTACAGCAAAGTTGGAGAAGACATACCAACAAAAGCAAAAGAGCCCAAGAAAAGGCACAAGAATCATAGACCAACTCATTCACAAACTGAGGGATTCCATAAAAATATTAAACTGGAAGCCGCAATATGTAGACTTGTGCAAGCCCTAGGCATACTGCCTCAGTCTCTGTGAGTTCATATGAGCTTTGATCATGTGGATTTAGAGGGCCTTGTGTTCTTTGTGTCCTCTATCCCCTCTGGCTCTTAAACTCTTTCTGCCTCCTGTTTTTTGGAGTTCTCTGAGTTCTGGGGGGAGGGAAATGATAAAGATATCGCATTTAGGGTTTAGTGTTGCAAGGTTTCTCTCACTCTCTGCCTAATGTCTGGCTGTGGGTCTCTATATTTGTTCCCATCTGCTGCAGGAGGACGATTCTCTGATAATGGCTGAAGAAGGCATTGACCTATGAGTACAGTAGAATATCATTAGGAGTCATTTTTTATCACTATGAGGTTTTTTTTGTTTTGTTTTCTTTCATTTGTTTTTAAGACCAGTATTATTTGATTTTACCCTGTGTCCACAGGATTTTGTTTACAAAGCCATCCCAGGTGTGGGTTTCAAGTCATGGAGTGGGCCTCAAGTCAAATTAGTGATTGGCTGAATATTCCCACAGACTTAGCACATCCATCTTCAGTGAGTTGCATAGGTGTTGCCTTCAGCAATTGGGACCTTGGTATCAGTTTATGAAAAGAAATCTATAGTCTTGGCAATAGCCTGGGTTGTTTTGGGTTTCCCATGGGATGGCCAACAACTAAATTAGATGTAACAGAAACTTAGTACTAAATGCTTTAGTTGGTGGCAAGAGATGCTCAGTTGTGATCCTGTCTCATTCATTACTTGGATATTTCATTTGTATTGCCTTCTGCTGTGTGAAGTCCTTCTGTATATGTGTTGATTTTATTGGTTAATGGATAAAGAAGTTAACTTGGTCTGTGATAGGGCAGAATAGAGCTAGGTGGGGAAAACTAAACTGAATGCTAGGAGAAAGAAGGCAGAGTCAAGAGAAGCCATTGTAGCCCCACTGGAGACAGAAGCCAAACAGAAATTTAACTGGTGAGCCACAGCCACATGGCATGATACATGGGTGAGTACAAATGGGTTAATCCTCCCATTCCAGCATCTTCGCTATGTATCCATAACTATCTATTCTAATTCCTTTTCCTTGTTATTCTATATCTACCCTCTGTAGTTCTATAGATTGTAGTTTGGTTATCATTAACTTCACAGCTAATACCCACACATAAGCGAATGCATACCATATTAGTCTCTTCTGCGTCTACAATACCTCACTTGTGATGATTTTTTCTAGTTCCATACATTTGCCTGCAAATCCCATGATGTCATTGTGATAAACAGATGAGCAATACTCCATTATTCAATGTACAACAATTTCATTAGCCATTCTTCTATTGGGGGACGTATAGGTTGTTTCCAATTTCTGGCTACTATGAATAGAGTTCCAATGAACATGGTTGAGCAAGTGTCCTTGTAGCAGGATAAGGTGTCTTTTGGGTACATGCCCAAGAGTGGTGTCGCTGGATCTTGTGGTAGATTGAGTCACATCTTCCTAGGGAACTGCCACACAAATTGTCATAGTGTTTCTGCGAGTTTGCACTCCCACCAGAAATGTAGGAGAGCTTCCTCTTACTCCATATGCTTGCTAGCATGAGCTGTCACTTGTTTTTTTGATCTTAGTCATTCTAACAGGTGTAAGATGAAATCTCAAAGTAGTTTTGATTTGCATTTCCCTGATGGCTAAGTTTTGGGTTTTTTAGTCCTTTATATATTTTGGATATTAGCCATCTATCCGATGTGTACTTGGTAAAAATCTTTCCCCATTCTGTAGGAGGCTCTTTTGTCTAAATGACAGTGTTATTTGCCTTACAGAAAATTTCCAGTTTCATGTGGTCCAATTTATTAATTGTTGATTGCTAACAGTGTTCTTTTCAGAAAGTCTTTCCCTGTCCCAATAAGTTTAAGTCGGTTTTTACTTTCTCTTCTAATCAAATGCATCTACTTTTATGTTGAGGTCTTTGATCCATTTCTAATTGAGTTTTGCGCATGGTAGTAAGTATGGATCTATTTGAATTCTTCTACATGCAGTCATCCTGTTTGAACAGCTTCACTTTTTTGAATATGTGTCTTTTTTCCAGTGGGTTTTTTTGGTCCATTTTTGGTCCATCTATGGACAATCAGGTGTCCATAGATATCATAGATATGTAGATTTATATCTATGACTTTAGCTTAACTACATTGATCAATATGTCTCCTTTTGTACCAATACCATGCTGTTTTGTTGCTATAGCCTTTTAGTATAGTTTGAAATCAGAAATGGTGATACTCCAGCAGTTATTTCAGTATTCAGGGTTGTTTAGTTTTTTTTGTTGTTGTTTCCATATGAAGCTGAAAATTGTGACTTTAAGGTCTGTAAAGAATTATATTGAAATTTTGATTGAGATGACATTGAATTTGTCAGTATTTTTCAGTATGATGGTCATTTTTACTAAACACACACACAGAGAGAGAGAGAGAGAGAGAGAGAGAGAGAGAGAGAGANCCCCCCCCAATTCACTCCTCTTCTGTTTCTGTTCAGAAAGGAGTAGGCTTCCCATGGCTTTTAACAAATCATGACATATCAAGATACAGTAAGACTAAGCACCTCCCCTTACTTGAAAGCTGGGCAAGGTGACCCAGCATGATAAACAAATTTCCAAAAGTTAGCCAAAGCATGAGGTACAGCCTCTTCTCCCAGTGTTAGGAGTCCCACAAGTAGATCAATCTATACAACTGTCACATATATGTAGAGAGCCTAGGTCAGACCCATGCAGGCTCCTTGGTTGTCAGGTCAGACTCTGAGCTCCAGGTTATTTTCTTTTATGGGTTTTCTTGAGATGTCCTTGACCCCTCCTGGCCTGTGCAATTCCTCCCTCTCTTCAGCAGGAGTTCCCAAACTTGACCTAATGTTTGGCTGTGAGTCTACTGTTTCCATCAATTCTTGGATGAAGGTTCTCTGATGCCAATTGGGGAAGTCACCAATCTATGAGCATAGGAGAATATCATTAGGTATCATTTTGTTGATATTTTTTTCTCCAGTCATGTTTTATTCTATTCTAGGTATCTAGGCCATCCAGCCTCTGTATCCTAGCACTCCAGACACTGTCAGGGATGGGCTCAATTTCATGACATGGGTCTCAGGCTGTAACAGTCTTAGTTGGTCACTCCCACAATCTCTGCACCATCCTTACTTTAGCACATCCCATAGGTAGGGCAGACCATAGGTCAAAGGTTGTGTTGATGCATTTATATTGTTCTATTATCAACAATAACTCAGGAGTCAGATATTGGGGTAAAAATCTAATAGATAAAAAAAAGTGACAGAGGATTGAACAGCTGACCCTCTTTCTATGCTTGCCAGATTGAAAGGGCCCACCAATATTTCTAAGCCCATCCTTACTCCTTCCTGTCTCTCTATCAAATCCTTGTTCATCAAAAATTTCTATGACTAATTCTGGTGAGCTAGCCATTGACTGCAGCATGGATTCCAGATTCCAGCAAGGCCAGAGGTTGTAGCCCAGACCCTGAGTCTCTTTGTGGTTCCTGGTGGCGACATGGGCCATGGACTTCAACACAGACCATTGCTGTAGTAGAATCAATGACCCAGACCCCAGGAATCTGCATGACCATCATGTCAACAGTAGCCACGGACATCAACACAAACTCCGGCTGCAATAGGGCCCCAGATCCAGACATGATCCCTGGCTGCAGCCCTAGCCCAGACATTACCAGGGCATTGGATAGCAATACATGCCACTTAGGTCTATATAGCCCTGGATGTAACATGGCCCATGGGGACTAACATGATCCCAGGAGCCGGATCAGATTTCAGGCAAGCACATGGGTCTTAGTTGCAACACGAGCTACAGATGTTCATTCAGACTCTGGCTAATGGAGGGCCAAAGACCCAGACATTGTCCTTGGCAGCAGCACAGGTAACACCATTGGTCTGGGTGGCAGCACAGGATATCCAGATCAGTGTGACTCTGGTGGTAGCATGGCTTGTGTATACCTACATGGCCAACAGTGGCAGTCCAGATGGTTAGCATCCTTGTGGCCTTTGGTGGCAAAATGATTCATGAATGGCCACACAGACCCTGGCTGTGGCAGTACCATGGACCCAGACATGACCCTTGGCATCAGCCCAGGCCCGGATATCACCATGCCCCACTAGAGGGGGAACAAGAATGCCTCCCCGCAGCAACCTACTTCTCACTGCCTTCACCTCTTTCCACAGCACATGAACCATTCCACATCTCTCTCTCTTCCATTGCTCTGCCATATACCTGCTCATCATAAAGGACCCCACTTGCCCAGCACCACAAGGCAACAGGTAGTCTCATGTATGTCTACCCAACAACCCAGGTCTTTAGAACTGAGCCTGGGCCATTGGTGGCTTGAATCCACCTGAACCACAGGGCCTCAGACAGGTGTGGATGTCTTCCAGCCAATCCAGGTCTTGAGGACCCAAGCTGGGCTGAACCTGAATTTCTTAATATCCTAAATAGTTTATAATAATAGTTTTCAAGGACTAGCAATTTACATTACATTTAAAAATGAACTTGTATAGGTATAATACCTTAAACAAGAGTAGAACATTTATACAGTATGCTAAAGAATAATCTTAAATTTGTATCAATATTCATACCAATATAAAATCTTTGAGATTAGCAGTTAATTTTTAGTTTAAAATTAGTTTCAATAATCTACCCTTTGATCCTGTCATTCCTATTTCTCCTCTTTTTCATCTTTTTAGAAAAAGATCCCTAAATCTAGCCTCCTTTGCTAAGTTTCCTCCCTGACCATAACCAATAACAACTTGCAACCAACTCCCCTAAATGATGATAATCATCCATAACCCACTGAAATACCAAAACCCACCCACCCCACCTCATGGGAATGTGGATGTTGTGTGCTTAAAATTAGTTCCTGTTGTCTGGGGGAGATGGCTTCTTTAGGGGACCCTGAGAAAATTGAAATAGTAGTCAAGTACTGGGAAAGCTACCTATTGTCTGGTCGAGAGACATGGGACAGTTCCGGGCTTATTTGAAGTCCTGACTGGAGTGGTCTATGAGGCTGTACCATCATAGCTAACTGCTTTGAATTGTACTGAGCTGTTCAAAATCCAAAGCTGACCTCTGGGGGAGTATTCGCCAGCTTAGTGGTACTACCACAATCTAGATAAATTCGTCATTGCAGGGCTCCATCATCTTCTTGGAGATCTCAAAGGTCATGGCCAGGATTGGTCATGGTTCACTGCGGAAAGCATAAACACTTTAAATGTCATATGCAGGATATGTCTAGACCACAATTGGTTAAATACATCGGGGGTCCACAGACTTTGTGGTTCAAACTAAAACCTGAAATCACATACAGGAAGATAAATCAAGCTTATTTCTAGAATTAGTTAGCACTCTACACGACCATTAATACCAAAACAGAAAGTTTACATATATAGTATACATATATATAATAATCTTACAAATTTTGAGATAATATTTATACTTTAAGAAAAATTTTAGAATCAAAATGAAACCAAATATTATGAGATTAGTGACAATAAATATACCCTTAATTTTGGTTTTCTACTGTCCTATACCACATGGTTCTTCTCACATGAGACAGAGATTTTGGATTTTCTGTTAACAAGCATGCTTGGATTTAGAGAAGGAGAGAGTCATGATCTAACTCAAAAGCCAGATAAAATTTTTTAATTTAATTGAGACTATAAAAAGACCAATTGCCTTATATGTCTACAAAGAACAGTAGAACCAAACATCTAAGAAATTTTATCCTGTTAGAAGTATGCTATATCATTAGACCTATTTAGTCCTTTTCTTGGGACATTTTCTCTTGAAAATGTTTTCTTCTTCCAGTGTCTCATTCATTTAGTGGTCTTCAGATTCCTTAGTTGTATGCTTTTATTTTCCTGGAAAGACAAAAACAAAATTGTGCCCCAGCCCCAAAATAGGGAACTTAGGGGAGTTCTCTATTTTTGCAGGTTATAGCTGATCAAATGAAAGGCATTTGTTAGTCTTTTAAGTTAGATCGATTGGCATGCTGTTTGATGAACTACAGCCTCTCCTAAGAGGTCTCTCCTATTTGAATCTAATATTTATCAATTTTGATGTTATTAATAACTTTATTTCTCCTGTGGAAACCTCTTCCCCACATAGCCCATACCATATTGGTTTCCATTCTGAGGTCAACACATCTTTAAAGTGTTCAGGCTGATTTAATTCAGAAGGTTTTTCCCCCACTATCCAATTCATCTCTGCAGCTGATTTTTATTTCTCATTAACATTTAAAAATTTAATGTTAATAAAATATTAGGTAATTATCTCTTGGAGTCTTTATTACCACTTTCTGTTCATTCAGCCTATCTTTTAAAATATGATTATATCATTATAAAACTGCTTGTCCTGTAGGTTTGTGTGGCATACCTGTAATATTCTTTATGATGTAATATGCAAAACCTGCTTCATTTTACTAGAGACATTTGCTGAAACATTGTCAATCTTAATTTCTAGGGGGTATTCCCATAATGGGTATAACTTCTAATAAATGTGTAATTACAGAATCAACTTTTTCAGAGCTCAAGGCAGTTGCCCATTAAAATCCTGAATATATATATCTGTGGTGCACACTTTAATTTTCCAAACTCCACAAAATGAAATGCATTCATTTGCCAAATTTCATTTCTTTAAGAACCTTTTGGGTTACTTCCTGCAGGTAATAGAATTTGATTATATTAAATTATTATATAAAGAATAAGTAGGACATTTCCTTATAATTTCCTTGGCTTATTGCCAAGTGATAGAAAAATCTTTCTTCAACCTTTACTATAACATGGTGTTTCTTATGAAATTCTGCAACTTATAGCACATTTCCAACCAATAACTGATCAATTTCATCATTAACTTGTGCTAAAGGGCCTGGTAGATCCATAGGGGCTCTGACATATGTTATAAACAATAGATGATTTCTATTTCTGATTATTATTGTAGTTTAATAAACAGCAAAGTTAATTCAAAATCATCTATAATAAGTTCAGAAGTATCAATATGTAAAACAACTCTTTTTGCATATTGATAGCAACTATATTAAGAGGTTCTAGAAAAAATCTAATACTATGAAAAGAACATATAATGCTGAATTTTTAATGTAATCATAAGGACTTTGAGCCATTTTATTTATTTTTCATGACTTATAGCCTGCTTTTCCTGTTTTATTTGTATCAGTATAGAATGAAGGAACTCCAGAAATTGGGTTACTCATTCCATGCAATGGAGTATCCAATTAGTACTTTTTTATATAAACTATAGATTTTTGCTTTGGAGATATTTAGTACTAATCTCTTCAAAAAATTTCTGGGAGCTCTTTGATAATGTTAATTTTCTGCCCATATTGAGGCCATTTCAGCATTAGTAAGAGGTACCACAATTTCTACTGGGTCTAATTCTGCAATTGATAAAGTCTCAATTTTCTTTTCAGAATCAATTCAAAAACCTTTTCTACATAGGTCTTTAATTTTTTCTCTGTTTCTGTGGCAAAAAAATGTACATTCTAAAATACTATCTTCTCCCTGCTTAAGGATTCCTCTGGAAGAATGCACAAAGGTAAAATAACTAGAATACAGTCAAGTTCTGGATCCAAGCAATCCACATGTGCATCTGGCAATAATTTTTTTTACCAGAGCCAATTCTCTCTCAGCCTCAGCTGATAATTTTCTTAGACTAGTTAAGTCCCTATCATTTTGTAAGGTTTAAAATAAATTATGTTGTCCTTGAGTTATTAATCCAATTGTGGACCATAACTAGGTAATATCTATTTAATATTTTTTGAAAATCATTAAGAGTTTATAAATGAACTTTCTTGATTTGTACTTTCTATGGCTGAATTTTCTGTAAATCTATATTATATCTAATTATTAATAGAATCTCCTCTTATTTTTTTAGGAACAATTTGTAGTCCCCAACATTTGAAAATTCTCTTTACCTCATCCAATTTTTTTCTAAGGCATCTGCATCTGAATAAGCTAGTAAGAGATCATCCATGTAATGGTAAATTATATATTGGGGAAGCTGTTCACAAGGTATTTCTCATTGTTGGTGTACAAAGTATTGACACAGGCGGGGTTGTTTAACACACCATTTGGAAGAACTTTTCACTGATACTCTTTAATACGCTGGGAATTATTTTACATAGGCACTTATATGTGAAGGCAATTTTTTTATATCCTATTCTTTTAAATATGTAGTAAAAAAAGGCAGTCTTTTAAATCAATCACTATACTAGACCATCCTTTAGGTAGAAAAGAAGGCAAGAGAATTCTGGGCTGTAAAGAGTCCATTGTCTCGATCACCTTATTAATAGTTCTCAAATCTGTTTCCATTAGCCATTTTTCAGATTTAATGACGAATAGAGAAGAATTCCAAGGACTTGTTGATTCTTCAATATGTTGAGCATTTAACTGCTTCTGTACAGGTAATTCTAGTGCCTTTATTATTTATAACGTCAACGGCCATTGTTCCATCCAGACAGGTTTGTCAGTTAACCATCTTAAAGGTAGGGCTGTTGGTATCTTAGAAAGATCAATAGCTGTTGTGTTCTGCTTATTTACAAAAGGAACAGTCAGTGACTGTTTTGATAATGCCTTTTAATATTTATCTCTGAAGCATTTTTGTGGTTTATTTCTTAGACTGGAGGAATATTAACCTGTGTTTTCCATTGCTGTACAAATCACATCCCCTTAAATTCAGAGCTATATTAGTCACATATGGCTAATTTTCCTATCTGTCCTTCTAGTCCCATACATTCAACCCATCTTGTACTTTGTTTTACCTGAGATAAAGTTCAAATCCTTAGAAGCTGAATATTTATCCCCCAAAGAAGTCAATATTTAGGCCAAAATTTTGATGAACTTATTATTATATCTGTGTCTATGTCACCCAAACTTCAGTTGCAATATGATTTATTCATACTTTTAGATTTGGTCTTTGATCACTTACAGAAGCTTGCAAAATACTTGTTTTTATGGTCTCTATTCAAAAGTTCATCTTCTGAAACCATTTTGTCATCCAGAGCAGAATGGTTTTAACAATAGGAATTAAGTCTTTTAATTGCACTGTGAATGAGTTCCTCCAGTGCTGACAGGGAATAACTGAACCAGATTTAATATTGGGCCCTAGGAGAGGCCTCCTAAGTTGTTTCCCAATGGGAAAGGGTTATCTTGCCTGTCCCTTCTTGATCTGCAACCACCAGTCCAATGCTGGCCTCTGCCACACCTTTTGCATATGCCAGATGGCTGGGGCCTTCTCTTCAGAATTCTCATAGAAAAAAAATGTTTCTAGGAATTCCTTGCCTACATTCCCTTTTCTGATGACTACCATATTTACCACAATTAAAACACATGACATTTTTATTTTTCTTAAAATTTTTAGAAATCACTTCTCTTATCAAAATAGCATCATAAGTGAGAGATCCAATATCAGCTGTATTTCAGATTCATTCATCTATGCCTGCTGATCATGGCTTTAAAGGCCTAATAACCATTTTGCAATCTGAATTAGAATTTTCAAAATCAAAGTTTCAGTTAATATTTTCATAACTTCTAGATGTGACATTATTCTATTTATAGTTGAAGTTAATCATTGCAAAAAATAGTGAAAAATTCTTTTGGGCCTTGTATAATTTTAATAAATTACTCAGCCCTCTTTACTGATTATTCAATCCTTCCCAAACATTCAAAGCTGCTAGATTACATAAGATTAAGATGTGATCATTAAATCTTCTCTTTACAAATCAGCATATTGGCCTTCAATGAGAAACTGATCTTAGGAAATTTCAATGCCTCTAGTTCCTCTTTTGTTGTTCTGTGGTCCTAGCTTCCTTTTTCCACCATATTCTCCATTGTAACTGAGGACCAACTTTCAATATTACTGTAACTAAATCTTTCCAGTCTTGAGGAATAATTCTTTTCTGAGTTGCCCATGAATTTAACAACTGCTTCACATAGGATGAATGCATATCAGATTAAATGACCACTTCCTTAAATCTTCTCAAATCTAATATTTCTACAGGATTTTAATTAACTTCTGCATAAACTTGAGGGGTATCTATTGCTCTTATATGGTAAACTGGATAAATTGCTCTTGCTTTTCTAATGACCTTGCTCCACTTCTTCCTTTCATCAGCTGTAAGTTCTGCTCCAAATTCTTCTGTGTGTAAATATTTTTCTTAGTTTCATTAGTAGGCCTTTCTAAGATTTCCATCTTACCCATAGTAAGTCTTTCTAAGGCTTGTATTTTATCAGTCAATTTTTCATATTTGGCACAATTATCTACCCACATTTTAAGTAAAAATATAAATTAATAAATTTATAATAATTGTAATCAACATTATGCCAATCCTAGCTACCTTGGCTATTCATTTATTTTTTTCATTTTTCAAATCATCCATTGTAGAAATATATAGACTCCTAACTCCCTGCAATGTAATAATATGCTTTATTCTTAACATGATAAAGATTTTTAAATAAGGCCTAATTCTCTCCTTAAGAACTCCCAGGTGTCCCACCAGATCTACAGACGTTTCCACAACAGTTACAAAGGTGACAGTGAAGCTATGTGGGGCCAACCGTCTGTAATGACTGTGCTCAACTGTGCAGGAGGAAGAGTTGGAGGGAATTGCCTTAGCAGTCAGTGCAGTGGGCTTCCGCTGTGCTTCATGGGTTGAGCTAAGGGCACCTGCAATTGCTAGCATGCAGTCCAGGGCTGAGGACACAGAGCAATGGGCGCATGCTGATGGCAGTAGCTGCAGAAGACCTAACATAGGAACAAATAGGTGTCGAGGTGGCTGAGCTGGCATGGCAGTGTCCTGGAGAGCAGAACCATGTAAAACCCACAACCCACAGGGAGGGAAAATGGGCCACCTGAGATCAGGATATAGGGGATGGGCAGGAGTCAGATATTGGGGTAAAAACCTGATCCATCATGGAAGTAGAGGAGGAACAACCAGCTGACTCTATCTCCACGTGTCCCAGATCAATAGGGCAGGCCAAACTTTCTAAGCCTCTCCTTACTTCTTCCTAACTCTCTCTTGTATCCTGAGTCCTCCAAAATCTCTATGGATAATTCTGGTCTGCTAGTTGCTGACTCCACTCCCTGATTCAAGGTTAACTTTATTAAAAGTCTCAGTGTCTGTCACAGTGTGATCAAATATTCCACAACATTGTTTGGTTGATTGGTGTCCCAATCTCTCCACGTAAAGAGGTGGTCACAGGTGATGGCCATTTCAGGCTACATCATCACAGGCAATGGCCTGGTCATAGGAGATGGCCAGTTCAGGCCACCTGTCCATTTTTTCTAGGAATTTGAGTTGGGGTCATCCTTATAGATTCCTGGGACATTCCCTTGCACCAGGTTTCTATGTAGCCCCTAAAAGTCATTTCCAGTCATCTACTGGAGTCAGTACTCTCCCATCTACCCCACAACCCAATCCTTCATGTTCCCAGCCCCCCACCCCCAGTTAGTCCTCTTGGACCTTGGTGTAGGAGGTCCTTATGTATTTGTGTTGCTTTCATTGGTTATTAAAGAAACTGCCTTGGCCTAGTTGATAGGGCATATCTCAGGTAGGCGGAGAAGAAAGAACAGAATTCTGGAAGAAGGGCAGAGTGGGAGACACCATGAATCTCCAGCCTGAGACAGATGTAGGTTAGAATCTTGCAGGTAAGCCACAGTCATGTGGTGATACACAGATTTAATAGAAATGGGCTAATCAAAACGTGAGTTAGCCGATAAGAGGCTAGAGCTAATGGGCCAGGCAGTAATTTAATTAATACAGTTTCTGTGTGATTATTTTGGGTATAAGCTAGCCAGGTGGGATGGAACAAAGGCCCTGCTCCTTCTACTACAGGACCTTCTTTGTTACCTAGCCTCCTTTACTTTGCATCTAATATCCATCTATAAGTGAGTGCATACCATGTTTTTCTTTCTGGCTCTGAGTTATGTTAATCAGGATGATTTTTTTCCTGGTTTCATTCATTTGCCTATGAACATAGTTGAGTAAGTGTCCATGTGGTATGATCGAGCATCCTTTGGGTATATGCCCATTTATGGGTCATAAGGCAGATTGAGTCCCAATTTTCAGAGAAACAATCCTATTGATTTCCAAAGTTGCTGTACAAGTTTGCACTCCAAACTTGCACAGCCAACAGTGAAGGGGTATTCCTCTAACTCCACAGCCTCTCCAACATAAGCTGTCATTTATGTTTTTGATCTTAGTCATTCTGACAGGTATCAGACAGAATCACAATGTCATTTTGATTTGCATTTCCCTGATGGCTAAGGATGTTAAACATTTCTTTAAGTGTTTTTCTGGTCATTTGAGATATTTCTGTTGAGAATTCTCTGTTTAGGTCAGTACCCAAATCTAAATAGATTATTTTTTGATGTCTAGTTTATTGATATATATAAAAGCTCTCTATCAAATATCAGGATGGTAAAGACCTTTTCCCATTTTATAGGCTGCCATTTGCCTTATTGACAGTGTTCTTTGCCTTGCAGAAGATTTTGAATTTCATAACGTTTCATTTATTAATTGTTGATCTTAGTTTCTGTGCTACTAGTGTTCCATTCAGGACGTTATCTCCTGGGCCAAGGTGTTCAGGGTAATTTCCAACTTTTTTTCTATCAGGTTCAGTGGAACTGGATTTTTGTTGAGGTCATTGATTCACTGGGACATGAGTTTTATCCAGAGTGATTGATGTGGATATGTTTGCATTCTTCTACATGTCAACACCAAGTTATGCCAGCCCTATTTATTGAAGATGTTTTCTTTAGCCTATTTTATAATTTTGGCTTCTTTGTGAAACATCAGGTATCCATAGATGTGTATACTTATGTCTGGGTCTTCAGTTCAGTCCCATGGATGTACCTGTCTGCTTTTATGAAAATACCATGCAGTTTTATTATTATAGCTCTGAAGTAGAGCTTGAAATCAGGAATGGTGAAACCTCTTGAAGGTTTTTTTGTTTTGTTTTGTTTTTAGATATCTTGGTTTTTTTTTCTTATGAAATTGAGTGTTGTTCTGCAAAGAATTGCATTGGTCTTTTAAAGGGAATTGTGTTGAATCTGTAGACTGATTTTGGTGAGATGGCCAGTTTTACTATGTGAATCTTACTGATCCATGAACATGGGAGATCTTACATCTTCTGAGATCTTCAGTTTCTTTCTGCAAAGACTTGAAGCTCTTGTCATACAGGTCTTTCACTTGCCCGTTTAGAGTTACTCTAAGATGTTCTAAATTATTTGTGACTGTTGTGAAGGGTATTGTTTCCCTGATTTCTTTCTCAGGTCTTTTATCATTTGTATATAGGAGGGCTATTGACTTTATTTTTAAATTAATCTTATATTCAATCACTTCATTAAAGGTGTTTATCAGTTCTCTGTTAGAATTTTTGGGGTCACTTTCATTCACTAGCATATCATCTGTGAATAATGATACTTTGGCTTCTTCTTTTCCAATTTCATCCCCTTGATCTCCTTTTGTTGTCTTATCACTCTAGCTAGAACTTTGGGTATTATATTAATAGATAGGAGAGAGAAGACAGCCTTGTCTTGTTTCTGATTAGAGGAATCATTTTGAGTTTCTCTCCATTTAACTTGATGTTGGTAATTAATTTGTTGTATATTGCTTTTATTATGTTTAGTTTTTTTCCTTCTATCCCTGATCTATTCAAGACCTTTATCATGACAGAATGTTGGATTTTGTCAAAGGCTTTTTCAACATCTATGAGATGATTATACAGGTTTTTTTATTCTTTTAGTTTTTTTATATAGTGAAATACATTGACAGATTTCCATATGGTGAACAATCCCTACAATTTTCAGATAGAGTCTACATGATCATGGTAGATGATCTTTTTGATATGTTCTTGGATTCAGTTTGCCAGTATTTTATTAAGTATTTTTTCATCAATGTTCATGAGGAAAAATGGTCTGTAATTCTCTTTCTTTCCTGAGTCTTTCTGGTCTGAATATCAGGGTGACCATGAACTAATCAAAACAATTTGGCAATATTCCTTCTGTTTCTATTTTATGGAATAATATGACAAGTATTGATAATATCTCTCCTTTGAAAGTCTGGTAAAATTTTGCATTAAATCTATCTGGCCCTGGGCTTTTGCTGGTTTGGAGACTTTCATTGTGTGCTTTTATTTACTTAGAGTTTATGGTTCTATTTATTGTTTATCTGATCTTTATTTAATTTTGGTATGTGGCACCTACCAAGAAATTTGTCCATTTCATTTATATTTTCCAATTTTGTGGAGTATGTTTTTGATGTATGACCAAATGATTCTTGGTATTTCCTTAGTGTGTGTTGTTATGCCTCCCTTTTCATTTCTGATTTTGTTAATTTGAATAATCTCTCTCTACCTTTTAGTTGATTTTCTCAATCAACTCCTTGTTTCATTGAATCTTTGCATTGTTCTCTGTTTCTATTTTATTGATTTCAGCCCTCAGTTTGTTTGCTGCCTTCTACTCCTCTTGCTTTTCTCTACTTCTTTTGGTTCTAGAGCTTGAAGGTGGGCTGTTAAGTCACTAACATGAGATTTCCCCCCAAATTTTATTCTGTCATTTATTTATGCTGAACTTTCATCTTAGCACTGCTTTCAGGCCCCATAAGTTTGGGTGTATTATTCATTCATTTTATTGAATTCTAGGAAGTCTTTTGTTTCTTTATTTCTTCCTTGTCCCAGTTATAACTCAGCTGAGAGTTGCTCAGTTTCTATGAGTTTACAGGTTTTCTGTAGTTGTGTTGTCCATTTTTAATTCATGATGCTCTGATAAGATACAGGGAGCTATTTAATTTATTTTGTATTTGTTGAGACTTGTTTTGTGACAAGTATATGGTCAATTTTGAAGAAGATTCCATGGGGTACTAAGAAAGTATTTTGTGTTTGGATGAAATGTTCTATAGATATTGGTTAGGCCCATTTGAGTCATAAACTCAGTTTTCTTATTTCTGTTTGGTTTCTGTCTGAATGACCTGTCCTTTGGTGAGAGTTGGGTGCTGAAGTCTCTCACTCTTAATGTGTGGGTTTTGGTGTGTGATTTAAGCTTTAGTAATTAATGTTTCTTTTACAAATGTGGGTGTCCTTATATTTGTGACATAAATGGGCATAATTGAAACATCATCTTCTTGGATTTTGCCTTTGTTGAGTACGGAGTGTCCATTTTTCCTTTATTGAGTGTAGAGTGTCCTTCTTCATCTGTCTGGAATTATTTTTTGTTTGAAGTCTATTTTTGTTAGATACTAGAATAGCTATACTGACTTGCTTCTTAGGTCTGTTTGATTGAAAATCTTTTTCCAACCCATTACTTTGAGATAATGTCTATTTTTGATATTGAGATTTGTTTGTTGTATGTATCAGAAATATGGATCCTGTTTTGGTATCCATTTTGTTAGTCAATGTCATTTTATTGACAAATTGAGCCCATTATTATTGAGAGATATTAATGACCAGTGATTGTCAATTCCTGTTATTTTTGTTGCCATTGATGGTAGTGGTGTGTATTTTCATTCTCTGGGTTTTGCTGGTGTGAGATTATTCATCGCCTGTGTTTTCTTGGGAGTACCTACCTACCTTAGGTTGAAGTTTCCCTTCTAGTACCTTCTGTATGGCTGGATTTGTGGATAGATATTGCTTAAATGCAACTTTTTAATGAAATCTTTTTTCTCCATGTATGGTGACTGAAAGGTTTGCTGGATATAGTAGTATTATAGGCTGGATCCATGAACATTTTAGGGTTTGGCAGATGTCTTTTCAGGCCCTTCTGGCATTTAATGTCTCCATTTAAAAGTTGAGTGTAATTCTGATAGGTCTGCCTTTATATGTTACTTGGCCTTTTTCCTTCACTTTTTTTTAAAAAAATATTATTTATTTTGTTTATTTAGTGTATTGATTATTATGTAGCAAAGGAATTTTTTTAAGGCCTAGTCTATTTGGTGTTATATAAGTTTCTTGTACCTTTATAGGCATGTCTTTATTTAGGCCAGGAAATTTTCTTTTGTGATTTTGTTGAGTTTATTTTTCTGGGCCTTTTGAGTTGGGATTCTTTTTCTTCTGTTCCCATTATTTTTAGGCTTTGTGTTTCATTGTCTCTCAGGTTTCCTGGATGTTTTGTAGGAGAAATTTTTTATATTTAATTTTTTTGATCAATGAATCTATTTCCTCAATTGTATCTTTAATGTCTGAGATTCTCTCTTCCTTTTCTTAAATTCTGTTGGTGATGCTTGTATCTGCAGTTTCTGTTTACTTGCTCAGATTTTCCATTTTCAGAATTTCCCCAACTTATGTTTTCTTTATTGTGCCTATTTTCATTTTCACATCTTGAAGTGCTTCATTCATCTATTTTGCTTTGTTTTGCTTTCCCCTTGGCTTTCTTGGCATTCTTTAAGGGACTTATTGATTTCATCCTATTTAATGTTTGCCATTTCCTTGATTTCTTTAAGATTTTTTTTTCCATTTCCTCTTTAAGGGACCCTATCATCTACATAAGTTATTTTTAAGATTGCTTTCTTGCGCTTCAGCTGTGTTGGAACATTCAAATCTTGCTATCCTAAGATATCTGGTTCTGGTGGTGCCATATTGTCCCTTATGTTATTGTGTTTTTATACTGATGTGTAGACATCTGGGTTTGGGATGATTATAGGCCTAGGAATAACTCCTGCTTTTGTCTTTATTGGTTGGGTGTTTTGTTCTTTGGTTTCCATTCCCTCTCTGATCTCTGGCCTAGCTAAGAGTTCTGGTGGCCGGCAAGTCTTGTGTTGCTCTTGCTGATATCCAGCTTTAATTCAGAGTGATCAGACAAGATGAAGGGAGTTATCTCCATTTTCTTCTATCTGTTGAGACTTGCTTTTTTTCTGAGTATGTGTTCAATTTTGGAGAAAGTTCTAAAATGTTCTGAGAATAATATATATTCTTTGTTTTTGAGTGAAATGTTCTATAAATATATATTAATTCTATTGGGTTTATGATGTCAGTTAGCACCAGTTTTTCTCTGTTTAATTTTTTCTAGATTAACTGATGCACAATTAATAAAAACTCAAGGAGAGAAATTGGTGTTCAACCTGAAGATCTGAAAAGCAAAAGAGCCAGCCACTGGCTCTTCCCTTGATCTCAGTCCAAAATGGCGATCCTGCCTCCAGAAATCTCAGAATGAGACTGTGCTTGAGAGCTCTTTCCTCCCATCTAATAATCCTAAGACTGGAATAAAAAGCGTGCACCCCTGTGATTAAAGGCATGCACCGTCAATTTTCTATGGAAAACTAGTGTAGCTACTGGGATTAAAGGTTCACGTTACCATTACCTAGTCTGTAAGGCTAACCAATGGGGCTGTTTCACTCTCAGATATTTAAGCAATAGTCATTTATTAAAATACAATTGAAATGCCACTACAATGACCTGACTATTGGTGAGAGTGGAATATTGAAGTCATTCACCATCAGTGTCTGAGCATCAATGTGATTTAAGCTGTAGTAGTATTTCTTTTATAAACTTGGGTGTCCTTGTGTTTGGGGCATAGATATTAAGAATTGAAATGTCCTTTTGCTGGGTTTTTTCTTTATTAAATATGTGGTATCCTTCCCTAACTCTTCTGATTAGTTTTGATTTAAAGTCTATTTTGTCAGATATTAAAATACAAGCTATACCAGCTTGTTTCTTAGGGTCATTTCCTTGGAATATCTTTTTCTAACCCTTCGCCCTGAGATATTTTTTCTTCTTGATTTTAAAGCATGTTTGTTGTATGCAGAAGCAAGATGGATCCAGTTTTCACTTTTATTCTGTTAGTTTATGTCTCTTACTTCCCCCACATAACATTTTTATTGATTCTATGGGAGTATGACATCACATACCCTGATCACAATTCCTTCCCAGTCCTTCCATGTCCACCCCCCTTGTCACCCCCCAAGAAGTAAAAAGTAAGAAATAAAGAAAAAACAAAACAAACAAGAAAGTTCACTTTGGGTTATCTGTATACTCACTGGAGCATGGTCAAGCTCTCAGTAATCTGCCCCTTAAAAATAACTGAGTCCTTTTCCACCCACACCTGTGCCAGAAGCCATCAATTGTGGAGAGTCACTCCTCAGCAGCTCCTTCACACATTGCAAGACTTCCTTTTGGTGGCTTCCTGTCTAGGTTTCCTTGGGTTTGGGGGTTGTTAAAGAAGCCTTCCATATCCCTCTCAACTGTGCATCAATATCACAACAAAAGTATCTTTCTTGCTCTTTACAGTCAGAGATGGCATGAATCATGGCCCTCCACATGGTTTCTGGTGACAGGATAGATCATGAACATAGTCCCCTGCTGTAGTAAAGACTATGGACATAGGCAAGGTCCTCAGAGACAGCCCAGACCTCATATAACAATATGGACTTAGGTGGTGGTACCCACTCACCAGGCACCCCCAGTGAAAGCACAGCCCACAGACATTTGTTTGGATTCAGGCTGAAGCACAGACCATGGACATCCCCATGGCCTTTGGTGGTAGCATAGGCCATGGACATCAACACAGACTCTGGCAGCAGTAGAACCGTAATTCCAGTCATGGCTCTTGTTGGCAACATGAGAGTGGGTTTCACCATGGTCTCAGGATAGTATAGCCCTCTCATATCAGTATGGCCCCTAGTGGTCACACAGTCTATAAACACGAACAGGCAGCAGCACAGACCATGGATATCCACACGGCCTTTGTTGGTAACTCAGACCACAACAGCAGAAACCCAAGCTGCAGTAGAGCCTTGGACCCTGATGAGGCCCTGGTGGCAGTGAAGACCCACGCAGGCATCACAATGGCCTCAGATGGTGGTGCAGGTCACTCACATCAATGTGAGCCCCTTGTGGCAGCACAGCCTAGAGACATGGACATGGCTTTAGATTGCTACAGCAAAGACCAGGGACATCTGTCTGGCCTTTGGTGGCAACATGTGCCAAAGACATCATCTTGGCCACCAACAGGGCATGACTGATGTATCCATTTCTTCTATTATGTTTTAAAAGCTTGAGATTCTCCTTTCCATCTCTTGTATTCTGTTGGTGAAGCTTGCTTTTGTGGTTTCTGTTTGCGTTCCAAAATTCATTTCCAGAGTTCCCTCAGTTTAGATTTATTATTTCTATTTCTGCTTTCAACTTGAGCTGTTTTGTTCATTTCCTTCCACAGTTTGTGTTTCCAAAGATTTTTTTAAAGGGATTTAAAGACCTCTATCATATTCATAAAGGCTGTTTTAATATCTTTTTCTTATGCTTCATCTGTGTTGCTATACATAGGGCTTACTATGGTAGTGTTGTTGGGCTGTATTGGAGACACATTATCCTGGCTGTTACTGTGGTTTTATGCTGTCATTTGGGCATCTAAGTTGGGGATAATTGGTATTCTATGTCCTTGTATCTGATCTTATGCTTGTTTGGTGGATGTTTTGTTCCTTGGTTTCTGTTTTCTCTCTGGATTTTAGGAGAGGGTGGTAGATGTGTTGCCTGGTAGGCTAGTCTTCTGGGATCCTGATAGGTGTGGCCACTGGGGCACCAGGTAAAATGTGTTTCTGAGTTTTGCGAGTTGACATTTAGGAATAAGTGTGGCATCAATAATAAAAACCCAGAAACAGATACTGGGGTTCAACCCGAAGATCAAAAAAGCAAAGCAGTCAGCCACTGGCTCTTACCTCTAACTCAGACTGAAAATGGGTGATCCTGCCTCCACAAATCCTCAGATTGAGACTGAGACCTGATTCCTTCCATTTTATATTTCTCTCTAGTGCTGGGATTAAAGGTGTGCACCACCACCACCCATCCTCTATGGCTAGCTATTGTGGTTGCTGGGATTAAAGGTTTCTTATCAACAACACTGCCTGGCCTGTATGGCTGACTAGTGTGGCTGCTTTGCACTAATCTTCAGGCAAGATTTATTTATTTAAAAAATTACCACTATATTTCCCATTTACATAATGGAGTACTACTCAGCGGTAAAAAACAATGACATCTTGAAATTTGCATGCAAATGGATGGAACTAGAAAAAGCATCCTGAGTGAGGTAACCCAGACCCAGAAAGAACAATGTGGTATGTACTCACTCATAAGTGTTTACTAGCTGTAAAGCAAAGGATAACAAGCTTATTGTCTACAACCCTAGAGAAGCTAAGTGACAAGATAAGATGAATCCTATGAAAAACATATATAAATTCCCCTGGGAAGGGGAAATAGACAAGATCTTCTGACAAAAATTAGGAGCATGTGTGTGGGAGAGAAAGGAAAGAAGAAGAGGAGAAGGAGGGGAGAAGGGGAGAGGGGAAGAGAACTTGAGGGAACGTGATAGTCAAGATGTGGTAAGGACAGAAACGGAAAGTAAGGAAAGAGATATCTTGATTGAGGGAGCCATTATGGGGCTAGCAAGAAACCTGGCACTAGAGAATTTTCCAGGAATCCACAAGGATGACCCCAGCTAAGACCCCAGCTAAGCAATAGTGAAGAAGGTGCCCAAAACTGGACTTGTCCTGTAGTTAGATTGATGATTATCTTAAATGTTGCCATAGAACCTTCATCCAGCAACTGATGGAGACAAGGGTAGAGACAAGCAGCAGGGCACTGGGCTGAGCTTGCAAAGTCCAGTTGAAGACTGGGAGGAGTGAGAATATGATCACATGAGTTTTTTTTCTTTCAGTTTATTTCTATGATGGATTACATTGATAGATTTTTGCATGTTGAACCAGCTTTGCATGTCTGGGAAGAAGCCAACTTGATCATGGTAGATGATTTTTTTTGCTGTGTTTTTGGATTTGGTTTGCAAGTATTTTATTGAGTATTTTTACATCCATGTTCATGAGTGAGATTGGTCTGTAATTCTCTTTCTTGGTTGGATCTTTGAATGGTTTTGGTTTCAGGGTAACTGTAGCCTCATAAAAAGAATTTGGCAATGTTCCTTCTGTTTCTATTATGTGGAACACTTTGAGGAGTGTAGGTATCAGCTCTTCTTCAAAGTGCTGGTAGAATTCTGCACTAAAACCATCCGGCCCTGGGCTTTTTTTTGGTTGGGAGGTTTTTTAATGACAGCTTCTATTTCCTTTAGTTTATAGGTTTATTTAAACTGCTCACCTGGTCTTTATTAAATTTTGGTATGTGGTGTCTATCTAGAAAGTTGTCCATTTCTTTTACATTTTCCAATTTTGTAGAGTACAGATTTTTGTAGTAAGACCTAATGATTCTCTGAATTTCTTCAGTGTTCATTTATTCTTTGTATTGTTTTCTTTACTTCTACTTTGTTGATTTCAGTCCTCAATTTGTTTATTTCCTCTCTTTTACTGCTCCTGGGTGAGCTGCTTTTTTTCTAGAGCTTTTAGGTGTGCTATTAAGTCACTGATGTGAGCTTTCTCCGTTTTCTTTATGTGGGCATTAGTGCTATGAACTTTCCTCTTAGCACTGTTTTCATTGTGCCCTATAGGTTTGGATATGTTGTGCCTTCATTTTCATTGAATTCTAGGAAGTCTTTAATTTCTTTATTTCTTCATTGACCCAGGGATGGTTCAGTAGTTCACTGTTCAATTTCCATGAGTTTTTTGGAGATTAGTATTGCTGTTAAATTATAACTTTATTCCATGGTGATCCAATAAAACACAGGGGATTACTCCAATTTTTTTTGTATCTGTGGAGGTTTTCTTTGTTACCAAGTATGTGATCAATTTTAGAGAAGGTATCATGAGGTGCTGAGAAGAAGGCATATTCTTTTGTGTTTGGGTGGAATGTTCTATAGATATTTGTTAAGTCCATTTGCATCATGACATCTGTTCTTTTATTTCTCTGTTAAATTTCTGTCTGGTTGACCTTTTCATTGGCTAGAGTGAAGTGTTGAAGTCTCCTACTACTAGTGTGTGGGGTTTGATGTGTGATTTAAGTTTTAGTAATGTTTCTTTTACCTATGTGGGTACTCTTGTATTAGAGACATATATGTCCAGGATTGAGACTACATCTTGATGGACTGCTCCTGTTATGAGAATAAAGTGTCCTTCTCCATCTCTTCTGATTGATTTTAGTTTGAAATCAATTTTGTTATATATTAGGATAGCCACACCTGCTTGTTTCTTAGATCCATTTGACTGGAAAACCTTTTCCCAACCCTTTATTCTGAGGTAGTATCTGTCTTTGAGGTTGCAGTGTGTTTCTTGTATACAGCAGAAAGCTGGATCCTTTCTTCGTATCCATTCTCTTAGCCTGCATCTTTTTATAGGTGAATTCAGTCCATTGATATTAAGAGATACTAATGACCAGTGGTTGTTTATTCCTGTTATTTCTCAGTAGCAGTGTTTGTGTGTTTCCCTTCTTTGGGTTTTGTTGATGGGAGGTATCTGTTGCCTGTGTTTTTGTGGGTGCAGTTAGCTTCCTTAGGTTGGGGTTTTCCTTCTAGTACTTTCTGTAGGGCTGAGTATGTGGATACATATATTTTTTTAATTTATTTATTATGTATACAGTGCTCTACTTGTGTGCCAGAAGAGGGCAACAGATCTCATTACAGATAAATGTCAGCTACCATGTGGTTGCTAGGAATTGAACTCAGGCCCTCTAGAAAAGCAGCCAGTGCTTTTAACCTCTGAGCCATCTTTCCAGCCCCCAACGGATACATATTGTTTAAATCTGTTTTTGTCACGGAATATCTTGTTTTCTCCATCGATGGTGATTGAAAGATTTGCTGGGTATAGTAGTCTGGGCTTGCATCCGTGGTTTCTTAGTGTCTGCAGCACATCTGTCCAGAACCTTCTGGCTTTCATGGTTTCCATATTGGAGCAAGCTGTGTTTCAGAGTTCCACTGAGATTGCAGGAGGATAGGCGAGTTTGTGGGTGGGGTGGGGCTAGTAGCTTTTAAGTCCCCTGAGTATTAGAGCAAGCTGTGTTTCAGAATTCCACTGAGGTTTCATGATGTCTTTCCTGATTTATTTTTATCAGTATAGAACATAGGGCCTCCAGCTATTGGTGTGTACTGTATAATGTGAGGAAAGATCTAGTTGGTTCTCTTTATAAGTTAAATTCTCTTGCTTTTGGGATAGTTATTGTTAGTCTCTCCAAAATATTCCTCTAAGATCTTTGCTAGAGTTCACTTTTTTCTGATAATTTGTCAATTTCATCATTATTAAAAGGTACTATAATTTCTGTGGGGTCTATTCCTGCTAATTGACAACATTTCAATTTTCCTTTTAGAAGTAACACAAAGACCTTTCCCACATATTTTTATTTTTTTACTCGGTTTATGTGGTTAAAAAGATCCATCCTGAGATATTGTCCCTCTGCATTAAAATTCCTGTAGAGGAATGTTTTGAGGATAAGATGACCAGAATGCTGTTAAGATTTGGATCTACATGATCCACATGTGCCTTACAATTTCTCTTCAATCAAAGCCAATTCTCTCTCAGATTAAGTTGATAATTCCCTGGGATGATGTAAGTCTTTGTCACCATCTAAGGTTTTGTTTAAATTAATCAGGTAATCAGGATCTACCCCAATAGTGCACCATAGATGGGAAATGTCTCCTAGCAATCTTTGGTAGTCATTAAGAGTCTGTAATCAGTCTCTCCTAATTTGCACCTTTTGGGGTCTAACTTTTTTAAAATTTATTTTATAACATAAATAATTAATAGAATCTCCTCTTTGTATTTTATCAGGAGCAATTTGTAATCCCCAAGTAGGCAAAAATTTACTTCTTCAAACATTATTTCTAAAGAATCGACATTTGAATCAGATAGAAAAATGTCATCCATGTAATGGTAAACTATAGATTCAAGAAATTGCTTATATATCATTTCCAGTGACTGACTTACAAAATTTTGGTGTAGGGTGAGGCCATTTAACATTCACTGTGGGATAATCTTCTATTGCTATCTTTTAGCAGGCTGAGAATTATTATAAATAGGCACTGTGAAGGCAAATTTTTCTCTGTCCTTTTCTTGCAAAGGTATAGTGAAGAAACAGTCTTCTAAGTCAATAGCTATAAGAGGCCATCCTTTAGGCAATAAAGGAATTCCAGACTCTAGAGAGCCCACTGGCTGAATCACCTTATTAACAGCTCTTAGATCTATTACCATTTTCCATTTTTCAGATTTCTTATTTTAACAACAAATACAGGAAAATTCCAAGTGTTGGTTGATTCTTCAATATGCTGAGCATCTAGTTGCTCCTGTACCCGCTGTTCTGAAACCTTCAGTTTCTCTGTTGATAAAGGCCATTACTTAACTCTTACTGGTTTGTCTGTCAACCATTTTAAAGGTTGGGCTGTTGGTGCCTTTGAAATATCAGCAGCTGTTGTGCCATTCCAGTTCAATCTGAATGGTCAGTGATTGTTCTTTATATCATCTTGTAACATTTTCCCCAGAAACATATGTTAGTTTATGGTTTGTTTCTAAGATTGGGGAAATGTTAATCTAAGTATTCTATTGTTGTAACAAATCATGTCCCCACAAATTCGTTGCCATGTTAGCCACATATGGTTTTAATATTCCTGTCTGTCCTTCTGGTCCTATACACTCGATCCATCTCATGCTCTCCGTTATCTGAGATAAAGGTCTAATCCCTAAAATCCGAATATTTACATTCTGAAGAGGCCAATTTGGATGCCAAGATTCTGATGAAATTGTTGTTATATTCACACCTGTGCTTATCAGACCTTCAATGATAATGCCATTTATTCTTATTTTTAAATATTTTTTGGTCTTTGTTCATTTATACAAATTTGCCAAAATATCCACTTTACAGTTTCCACTGAATTTTTTGTTCTGTCTTCTATAGCTGTTCTATTATCCAGAGCAGTATGCCTTCTTACAATATATTCAGGTTCTTTAATTGCTCAGAAAGGAGTTTCCTTTATGATGACAGAAAATGACTAAATTGGATTTGGCATAGGAGCAGGAGAGAAGCCACCCACAGAATTTACCAAAGGCAAAGGATTACCTTGAATATTCGTCATTGACATACATTCATTAAGCCAATGTCTGGCTTTACCACATTTTCTGCATACTCAAGAAGGGAGGGACATTCTGAATGGATTGTTCTTTAAAAAAAAAACAAAACATTGTTTCTAGGAATGCCCTGTCTACAATCCATTTTAAGGTGACCTTGTTGGCCACAATTATAATACTTGACATTTCCTTTTTTCTCAAACTGCTGGAAATCAACTCTCCTAACCATGTAACATCATGGTCATGAGATTCAATATTAATTGTATCTCAAATCCATTCCTCCAAAGGTGCTGACCTTGCCTTTAATGGCCTAATTATCCTTTTGCATAGAGAACTGGCACTTTCAAAAGCTAGTTCAGATTCTATTGTTGTTTGTCTAGCTTCTGAATTTGGTATTATTCTGTTTGCTGCTGATGTCAGTCTTTGTAAGAAATCCATGAAGCTTTCTTTTGGTCCCTGCGTGATGTTAGTAAATGATTCAATCTTCTTTCCTACTTCTTCAATTCTGTTCCAAGCATTCAAAACTGCTGCATGGCATAAAGCCAGGATGTGACCATCATAGAGAGGTTACCTTTCAACAGTAGCATAATTTCCTTCTGCAAGAATTTGATCTTGGGAGAGTTCCATAGCTCTAGCTTTACTCCACTGTTCAATAGTCTTAGCCTGATTCCCTGAACCAGCTACGCCACTGTAATTGTAGAAAAGGCTGTAAATAGCTTTAACCAACTCTATCTAGTCATTAGGGATAATTCTATTACAAACTGACCATGAGTTTAACATTTGCTTCACAAAAGAAGAATGAATGCCATATATGACTATTGTTTCCTTGAATCTCCTTAAACCTAACATTGGCACAGGAGTCCATTCAAATCTCACGCTATCATTAGACAATTCCTGTATAGTTATTGGATATATTAAAGTTGGTTGTATAAAAACCTTATGTTGTTCTTCTCTATTCTTATAATGCAATGCTGAAATTGGTTCTTCATTAAATTCCTCAGTCTGGATTTGAATATCTCTATAATCTATTTCATTAAATTTTTCTAAGGTTTGATTCTTACTACTCAGATTAACCACCTTTATTAGTGATACAACAAAAATGATAACGCTGATATCTTTACAATTGGCATTACATAAATCCTATCTATATTAGTTATCCTCTCATTTAATCATTCTATTTTCAAACTGTCCAGTATCATACAGAGACACAAATCCCTCCAATGTAATTATGTTTTCAATTTTTTTGATGTGGGAAAACACTCTTTATTTTAACTAATTCCTCCCTCTAAGAATTCCCAATTGTCTTATCAAATCTGTTGCCAGTGTTGATGAAGATGTGAGGCTTATTGCTGCTGCAGAAAACAGTAAAAGCCTGCCTGGATTTCAAGGAAGGTACCTAGTTTGGCAACAGCCAGAGAAGGGGGTTCAGGGAGAACCAACAAGGAGAGAAGAAAGAAAAACCTTACTGGTAGGGCAGCGACTCTAGCTGCATATAGCTCTGACCTAAGCCAGTGGCTATAAAGCCACACGCAAATGACTTTTTGTAAATTCATACCCCAAATATTGGGTGACAACTGTAGCATGAATAATTAAATCTCAGAGACAGATGTTGGGGTTCAACTTGAAGATCAGAAAAGCAAAACAACCAGCCACTGGCTCTTACCTCTACCTCAGACAAAAAAATGGACAATCCTGACCTCATGAATCCTCAGATTGAGACTGAGACCTGTCTCCTCCCATATTGTATTCCTCTCTAGTTCTGGGATTAAAGGTGTGCACCACCACTACCACTGCCCAACCTCTATGGCTAACTAGTGTGGCTGTTGGGATTAAAGGTGTGTGCCATCACTGTCTGGCCTGTATGAATGACTAGTGTGGCTGCTTTGCAATGATCTTCAAGCAAGCTTTATTTATTAAAACACAAATAATACAGCACTATACACGGGGATAGGCTGCCTGTGTGGGGGTGTTTCCCAGAAAGGGGGAAAGTGGGTGTTGGGCACAGAGTAAAGTGAGAACACAGCAGAAGTTCTGATACAGAGCTGGGCATGAGACTAGGGCATCTGACCTGCAGGTGGGGGAGAGGAAGTAAAGATCTGCAGTTAGTCTACTTGTTCCCTGGTCAGAGTGGCCTGTGGGCTCCTAGCGAGTGCCGCTGGAGTTGGGGCCTAGGACAAAGCAAGGGTAAGTGGAAAGACATTGGAGGGGAAGGTCTGTGTGATCCTTTGGAAATGGGTGCAGACTAGAGAGGTTGCCTCAGGTATTCCGCTTCATAGCTGGGGATGAGACTGAGGGATTGGATCTGGAGGGAACTGTGGATAACCAAAGATCTGCAGTGAGCCTACCTGTTTCTCAGGCATGCATAAATTTGTAATAATCTTAATTTCAGGGTTTCAGATCTTTATTGAGATCCTTGGTCTCTTTGGAGTTGATTGTATATGTAGTGTGTGAGACAGAGATCTAGTTTCATTCTTGTGCATTTAGATATCCATTTAAAAAAAACACTAAGATTTTTGTCTTTTCTCTGGTGCAGTTCTAAGCAAAAGTAATGGTATTTGAGTCATTACCTCACAATATTTCAAGTTATACTACAAAGGTATAATAATACAAACAGCATGGCACAATCAATGGGATAGAATTGAAGACCTAGAAATAAGCTTATACAACTACAGCTCTTTGATCTTTGACAAAGATATCAAATAGCCTGGAGAAGAAAAAAAACAGCATTTTCAGCAAATGGTACTGGAAAAACCAAATAGCTACATGTACAAGAATGAAATCAGATTTATATTACTTACTCTGTCCCGAAATCAACTTCAAACAGATCAAGTTAACCATTATAAGGCATGAAACTCTGAAATTGCAGAGCATAAACTTGGATGCATACTTCACAATATAGTCCTATAGTCCTACACACACACTAGGATCCTAGTTTCTCAGGAAATGATTCCATCAGTGAACAAATCAGATTTAAGAAATTAAGAAGCTTTTGGACAGCATACACAATTATCCCAAATATCCCTCCAAATCTGAAATCTAAAATATTCTTAGCCTCAAACATTTCAGATAAAAGACACATAACCTATATTCCACCTTATTTCCTAATCAGAGACATCCTGTTCTGGAATTACATACTTTTTTTCTTATACACACCTTTATGTATTCATACGTGTATCTTTAAAAAGCATATAACATTAATGTTTATACTTTAAATTTTTATTTAAATATTACTTTAATGCAAGACTCTTTCTTTGACTTTTTATAGTAATTTTTATCCATGTGCTTTTGATTATTGTACTTGACCAGTAGGGTCAAGAAAAGTTTTAATGCTTTAATTAGCATATCACTAGGCTTAAACTATGAGTTTAATAAGATGAATCTAGAAAAGGATAGAATTGAAAGGATTGTCTTATTATTATCAGTGATTTTATTAAAGATGGGCAATTACTATTTTACTTTTAATTCACAGAGTGTTTGCAGAGATGGAAGGGGAAGTTCTTTATAGTTGTAGTTTAGAGCATAAAGAAATTGCAATCTAAATGTAAAAACAATTCTTCTAGATGGACACAGGCCTTCCAAGTGCCATCTTAGACTCTTCCTTTACAACCCTATTGTCACTGAGTTATTCAGTCTCAAAGATCATTTCTATAGAATATAAGACAAGAAAAAAATGAAAGTCAATCCATAATGTTTCATCCGATATTTTTTGATAGGGAATGCATGAGCTAAAACACACATATATCACAGGAAAACCTATGGGAATTGGCTTTCTTCCCATACCATGGATCAAATTCAGTTGACCAGGATTAGCAACAAACATCTTTAACGACAGAATAACCTTGCTGGCCCTTGTTCATCAGACATTTTAGAAGTCCAGAAAAAAATGTCCTGTTAATGGCCGAGATTAAAAATGAGTTATAAAACTTTTTTTAAATGTAAATAGTCAGGTAACAAAAGTTTAGGCTTTGGAAGCCTACAGTCACTGTCGCAACTGATCGGATCTGAATCTATGGAGTGAAAGACAGCCACAGGTAATATATGTATGAAGCTTTTATATAGGTGCCAATAGAGATCTATTTGCTCCTGGATCTGAGCCGTCATGCCTGTAGTCTCAGCATTTCACAGGCAGAGGTACAGAAAGGTAGATCTATGAGTTCCCCGCCAGCCTGGACTACTTAGCAGATTCTAGCCCAACCACAGCTACACAGTGGGACTTGATCTCAAAAAGGAAAATAAAATTAAAAAAAAACTATTTGTGGAACTAGGCATCAGATTAGATTTGGCATCTGACTACAGTTTGTTGTTCTCTGGTCATGTAAGAAGACATTCTAGAGTGAAATGGAGAGACTGGAGTAGGTTTGCTGGGGTACTTTGGGCAGATCTAATCTCCTCTGTGCTCTAGTTTGGGGGCTAATGAATAGGCTTTGCAGCAGGGGTCTCACACGGAGATTCATTATAAATGGGAAGTACCTGAGTTCCTTAACTACCACAACATCAACTGCTAAATTTGCTCTCATCTGGAGCTGTTTTTGTTTTATTCCTCATATTTCGGCTTACACCCCAGCCAGGAGTAACCCATGTCCTTTATCAGTATACCTTAAGGAACTATTTTAGTTCTGAGCATTACATAAATTAACAATTACTTTCACATGCTAGCATAAATACAGACAACGTTAGTTTCCCCTGAGCCACATCGATTGAGAGCACAATCATGAGAAATTGGTTATAATGGCAGTATTATCTGGTTTATAGTCTTCTCTAGCAAATGAGCCAGAAAAGCAGCCCTAGAAACCCTTGCCTCCTATATTAATGCACCCCTGTGCTTGTGTGGAAGCTGTCTCTTAGTAGCAGCTGTTATGATCATCTATTTGGGTAACCAGTTACTACCATCTGTTTTCTCATTCACCTAGGGTGATACAGCTTTTGTTTTGTGTGAGCCCCTGTGTACATGTCTCCATGACACCCTTGTTGGGAGACCTCAGGACAAAGCAAAGAAGATAATATAAGTGAAACCAAACAGTGCGTGTCTCAAAACTTTTCCCACCTGAAGATCTAGGCACAAAAGCTCTTGATGTGGTTCTTAAGCTCTGATTCTGCCCAGTCCTAAAGCAGATATTGATATTTTCAATATAAAATCGATATCTTCAAATGGAAGAGCATTTAGTGATAGGGCATGTACAAATGTAGGCAAAGTATAGCTACATAGAATGTGGACAATCCAATTATGACTAGCTACACAGCTGGGACTGTGTACCGGCAAGAGCAGCGAGTGCTTTCCAGAACCTTGAGAGGGTGCCTCCATCCACAGGAACAGTGGCAAGAGCTCTGACCATCAGTCAACTCACAACTAAACAAGGCTGTAACTATAGGTCTTCTTTCCAGACTCCTTTTGAAATTCATATGCTTGCAATTGGTAATAATTCCTCACATACCTTCTCCTTCTGTTCACCAATTCTAACCAGAAGCTGAGACAAGAATCAAAGTTGATCTGGTTATAAATTAGTTTTCCAAACCACGGAACTATGAAGATGATCCTGGAAGTATATAGTGAGGGAACACTAGAAGTGCCCAGGTACCCTACCTAGCCACTTTCTGAAAAGATAAGGATCCTTTGATTTTTGGATTCATGGTTTATGCGAAAGTGGAACTATCTATTTTCCCTGTGCCACTCCATGCAGAAGCTTCTCAAAAATAGCCATCTATTATCAGCAACCGTGCTTCTAAAACCACGTTGTCAGTGCTTAAATCCCAGCTTCAAGCTGTCTGGGTGCTTGAACAAGTTATTTAAAACTTTTGTGCCTCAGTGTCCTAACTAAGAGTAACAGTGCCTACCTCACAAGGTTGGGAATGATGTGCAAATTGCTCAAGAGTGTTTAGGAAAATTGAAGAAGACTTGGGCAGTTATAACAGACTTCATTTACTGGCATCATTGTAATGACAATCTTCAGGTATAGTTCTGGGATCTTTGCTGATATAATATACATTGTAATTAGTGCATACTGCAAAGTTGGTGATATACAGATTTGTTCTAAATATTTTGACTTTAGACTCAATGGAATATAGTTTCTAGTAAGGTTTTGATTTCTCTCTCTCTCTAAGATTACTTCATTCTCATTCAGGCTTTCAAAATATTGTGGCTGTTAGGTTACAAACAATTAATGGTCTTTCTGTGTTTTAGTGGCTAACAGACTAAGCTTAGCAATGTCCGTGGTATTAGAATATATTTTCATGCCTTATATTTCGGTTTTGATCTGCTGTTCTACAGATCTATGTAAGGTGGATATATAAAGCTGTTCCATCTGCTCTAGGTAAGCTTTTCCAAGTGTCCTGCTCTAACCACTATCCATGTAAGAAGAGTTCTAACTTCTTCCACCCTGGAGTACTTGAAGTGGTGAACCGGCAGTTGAGTAGGCGACAAACCTCACATTTCAGGTGGTGGCTTAAAGCGGTATCATTTCAGTTTCCGAAGATCAGGAATACAAACAAGACAGAGGCAGGAACCTCTGACTTATACCATCTAAAAAGATTATCATTGAATAACCAATGTGGGGCTTTTCCCTATGGAAAACTATTTCTCCAAGTTATAAGAAATACACACACACACCAACAATTAAAAAAATAATGGCCATGGATTTAGCAAAGGGGGTGCATGGGCAGGGTTGGAGGGTAGAAAGACAAGTGGGGGAATAGTGTAATTGCATTTTAATATATAAAAGATTTTTATGCAGCTATCAAGAAGGGCTCATTTGGGACAGAATGGTTTTCCTAGATCAAATCCAGGTTTGTCAGCTGAAGGGAGAATCAGTTCCTTACCACCTGGGTCTCTCTGGAGAAGCTCACAAAAAGGCAATCACCTTCTTTCAGAGGCAAGCAAGTGAGCCACAGGGGGCCTCCAGATCAGAAAATTCTATGAGCAGCCTCCACTTGCCTCTACTTTCTCTCTGCTATAACCAAGACACTCTAAAAGGTCTATACTCAAGAGAAGTACTTGAAGGCAAATACCGGAAGGAACATCTGCTGGAGAGCATCTTTGAGGCATCAAATTTCACATTCATCTCTAAGCCTTTAAAGGAGAAGAAAACCCCCCCTTGGCATGCTGAGATCTGATGGGAAGAGTCCCTCACCATCAAACACTGAGTTCACCATGGCTGTATTCTCTTTGACTTTCAAGATTGTCTGCGTGAAGCTACCGGGCCTCTGCAGTTTGGCTTTGTATGCCTTCACTATGTGGACCATGAACACAGTTTGTGAGCTGTCAGCTATTCATAATGGTCAGTTCTGGATGATGTCAATTGCTCCTATAGCTTCAATAACCACTTGTCTAGGTAAATGATTGCTGCCCTCTGTTATCGACAAGTTCACTCTTTCAAGTCAGACCAGTCTGTTGAAACTGCAGGTAGAACATCATGTTGGCAAATCCAAAATTGAGTTCTTCCATTCCATTCTCTTCTTCCTACATCGTAAAGGGTGGATCATTTCCAGGTTCTGGATGGAGACCTTAGGGAGCACAATGATTTGCCGCTTTCCCCCAACTTCCCGTGTTTAACCATCTGTCAAACTTAAAAGGTTTGAAGATACAGGTAGACAGTAGAAACACTGTTAGGCTAAAATCCTGGGTCTGTCAGTTATTACTTGACCATCTAAAGGTATAGAGAGGAGAGTAGGAAGTGTAAAAGAAAAATAGAAAAAATGTGGGTATCAATCTAAATTATACATATTTGTATTGATGAGGATTATCAAATATTTTTTGAAAAGTACAAGTTCAAGAAACTAAAAATTTCCTTCCATCCCTTTATTCCTCTTTCCCTATGCCTTGTTCACTCTTTTCATTCCTCCTTCCTTGTGTTGCTTTTTCCTTCCTTCCTGCTTTTCACCTTTTCTCATGCCTTTCTACTTATGGAAAAGCAAAGAATAGAGAGAATTCCGATTCATGTCTACCAAAGAAGAAACATATCCTTCAATCCCAGTGCCCGTTGCACTGCTAGTCATTTGAACTACTCACACAATGTTTTTGGACATCCTCACTTCCTTAGGGTACTTGGGACTTTTAGGGAAAGAATATAGTCATTATCAAGGATTGAATTTCTCATGTTATTTATCCCAAGCATGGTATGAGGTAAATACTCCATTAATTACTCTGCAGTATATTAAGGGAAGCAAAGTATGAAGGGTAGAATCTAGAATTCTTGAAGATCAGTATGGTGGGCAATTCTATTGTGACCTCAGGGATCATTGCAGTTCATGCTTCCACTTTATCATCTTAAGTAGTAGGCAAGGCTTGGTCACTGTCATATAGCAAGAGAGGAAATGGAAAAAGTGATGGATTTTGCTTCTTAGTCGATGACAAAATAATTACAGCTATGTTCTGGAGGGATCCTTTGTTGCTTTCTTTTGAATGGCTTCCCTTACAGAAAGTTAGCTACCACTTCATGACGCACTTCTATGGAGAAACTCCCTCAGGATAAGGTGCCAAGACCTTCATATATGCTCATTCCACGAATGAACATAGAAGTAGGTTCCCAGATCAAGTCAGCATTGAAATCGCATCAACTTCAAATGAGTAGACCACCAACAGCTTGTATTCAACTTGAAAAGGCTGGTGATCTAAATGCAACCACCAAGACAGCTGGATTGACCTACAGAAATCATAAGCTAATAGGAACTTGCTTCCTATTTCTCTAATATGCCCAATTTTGGGCAATTTGTTACACAAGAATGGACAACAAACACAGGAAATAATAATACAAAAAGACACTGATTTGCCCACTTTGGGCTTTAGTTTAGTGACAGATCCTTTGATAGACATAAATGAGGCCTGAAGTTCAAACTCAATTCTCTCTCTCTCTCTCTCTCTCTCTCTCTCTCTCTCTCTCTCTCTCTCCACACACACACACAAACACACATATATGAAAATATGTGTGTTTATATATTTGCACATATATAAAACAATAGGAGAAAGACAACAGAAACCACAGAACTATTCTGCCCTACTTAGCACACATCCTTGTTCCCACTACTCCCACTACATCGGGCTCTACATGCTCTAAATACCATCCTCGAGTATTGAAGCTCAGGGGTGGGAAGGAGAGAAGACAGAGTCTTTCAAATCAATAAGGCAGCTTCACAGTCATTCAAGAAAACAGAGGATAAGGGATGAGGAGCTGGCACCACAATGAGTAGGCAGTTTATCAAGCCATGAACTCAACATAGCTCCATCTCCAAGGTGACAATACAGAATGAGGATGTTGAGAATGCTGTAGATGTCACTGGGGCTAGGTGTTCTATCACTCCAAGCCACTCTGGGTATATTTGGCCCAGTTTCACTGAAAAGCAAGTGTGGGTAAAAGTGAGAATTCCATAAGATTCTTACATTTCAAGTGACAACCAGCAAGTTGTTCTCACATACCTCTGATGCTTCTCGGAAGCCTGTGCCTGGGTCTCTAGGTGGAGCAAACACGTCCATGGAATTCCCGGGAAGGGACAATTGAAAACTGGAGAAATGTCTCCAGGGAAGCAGGTGTGTAAGGCAAAAACAGCTGTCTATGAAGTTGGTCATGTAGAATGTTGCCATCCTCATCTGTCCCTGCTATTTAGTGGAAGCTGGCCTGTCAATTGACCCAGTGAGGCTGTCGCTCCCATGGGCAGCAGCTTTTTCTATTAACTAATAAAAGTGCCACAGGGAGGTAACCACCTCTTAGGCAGGCTTTCCCCTGGGTACTTGGCTTTTCCTGCCCAGACTGCCTCAGGCTGGCAGGGCTTGGTGGAGGGAGGAGGAGACTGAAGTAAAGGTAGAAAATACCTGACCAGAGGGCCTGGCTTCTGCAAAGAGGGCCCTGTGACGCTATGCTGTTTTAATTCGGCAAACAGAATTTGGTGCTGTTTGAATTTGCAGACTAATGATAAGAAATAATCGCTAAATAGCTCAATAACTGACAGGAAATTGCCCTTGTTTCTCTATAACAATGCGGCAAAACAATTCAATTAGACTACTGTAGATTAAAAAAAAATGTTTGTTTGCATGATTCATTTCCTACAGTGACAATAGATGACAGAGATAGATGGGATGGGGAGGAGAGAGGCCTGGAAGAGTTTAAAAGCCCCCTTGTTTCCAGAGGGAGGTCTGTGAATCCAAGGGAGGCAGACAAGCAGAAGCTGTTGGTTTTCTTCTTTGGACTGATAAGGAGAAAGACATGAATGATAATGTTTACCACATTACGGTCTCTCCCTGGACTCCTTGGTTGGAAGAAAGGAAGTTGTATGGGAGCCTAGAAGAAAAGTTCCTGAAAGTTCCTTCACACAGACACACACACACACAGACACATACACACACACACACACTGCTCATCTATCTTCACTAGTGGCTCCAGATGACAGCCAGCATGACCAGGGCTCCTGTGCAGACTTCATTGATTCTAGTGGATACTCAGAGTGATGGGCATCACATTTTGACACTTGATCCTCCCCACCTACTGCCTTCTCCCAGGTTCCGGTTCTTGATCCCCCCGCCTCCCCCAACACACACACACCATCTTGAGCTTGGCTCTGGCTTTCTTTTCTCAGGAACCTAGAGTTTACAGGTTTTCTTTGTTTAAGGACCTTCCCAAGTAGAAAACTAGTTCTGAAAACCAAAATTTATTTTAGCCACAAAGGAGTGTGCCTGTTGTGTTCGGATTACTAACAGCAGTGGGGGAATAGCTGAGTGCTTAAATCTTACCTGTCTGCCCCTGACAGGCTCACCCTGAGGCACCAGGTTCATTACTCCACAAGAACAAAGAGGAGCACTGACTTATCAGGTAGGGGAAAAGAAAGAATTCCAGAGCTCACTGAAAAAGTCATGGTTGAAATACTTGAATTTTTGAGCCTAAGTCTCTTTTGTGGTGTATAAGCAAATAAAAGATAAATACCACTATAGTCTCTTGGGCAGAATTATTTATGTAAATCACAATTTTTATCCAATGACCCTGAACAGTTACATCAACATTTGAAGGGTGGGGAGAGAATTGGAGGCATGATGGCAAATAACGAGGAGGTTTATGGCAAGTACTTACCAAGAATGACCCACTGGTGTTGGTGACTTTTCCATTGCTAGAATGAAACCACATGCCCAAGGAAGTGTATAGAATAAACAGTTGATCTGAGCTGATGGTTCTAGAGGGTTAGAGTCCATGATGTAGGAGCAAAGGAATGTTGGCTGGAGCAGCCGCTAAGAGCTCACATTTGGAACTTCAAGCAGGAAGCAGAGAATGAACTGGGAATGATACAACTTTTTAAACTTTCAAAGCTCACCTCCAGTGACATACTTCCTCCAACAAGGCCACGTCTTCGAAGCTTCCCAAACAGCACCATCAACTGTGAACAAAATAAATTATGGGGTACATCTCATTCAGCCACCAGCCCACCTTGTCCTTTAATGTCACATAGTAGAAATGTCTCAGTTCCATTTTTGTGAGGGTGTCTCTCCCACCACCAAGAACATCTCAATCCCTGATTGACCCAAAGCTCTAATCATAAGAGCTTATGATGGCTCTAAGGAAATGATGAGGGGAGGAAAAGATATGGTAGCACATTTTGTCATCTTCAAAGCTCCCATTTCCCCCAACTTGTGAACAAAGCCAGGGAACCAGCTCAGCCTGGTGTCTTGCTCCCCTTTCCTTACAGAAGTGAATGAGCATTGCAATTCCCTGTTTCCTATTGCAGGTGTTTTCAGAGCAGAGTGTTAAATTCTTACCTATACATTCAAGTGCAATCCCATCCTTTCTCTCTTTCCTATTCTGTCCTCTCGCTTCCCCTTCTGTCTGCTCCACCATTCAGTATCACACCAGAGAGGCTAAAACTGTGGGAGAGGAGGCTTGGCTCGCTCTTCCTGCCTTAGAACCCAATTACAGCTGGCTGCTGCAAAATTAACGTTCACAGGCATGGATTTATGCTATAGACACTTTATAGAAATCACTCAGTCAAACAGAGTGAAATCTTTTTTATATGGTAATCATTTGCCACCATCAAATTTCATAGGAAAGAACAGTTTGATCGAACCACCTAGTTAAACTGTGTATGAAATTAGCCATTCGCACCACAGTATCCTGCTGCTTTCCCAGACAAAAGCTGACAGAATCAAGGTAGTAATTGGTTAGAAAACGACAGGTCCTAATTATGTCTGAACTGGATCCCTGATCCTTTCTCCATCAAACTGGAAGTTCTAGAGTCAGGTCCACCCCCTTGTTTCTCTAAGGCATTCTGTAGCCTGGACAAAACTCAGGTATTAAAGGCCTTTTCATATTAACTAGCGATGGGATGGCAGGGAGGCTCGGAGTTCTCCGGACTTGTGAGATTAGGAATCAGACGTGACGTCTTTTCAGTGGAATCCGTTTCTGATTCTGTTCCCTGAAAAGGTGGACTCCATGGGAGTGCTTGAATGAGCCCACTCCTTTGGGCGGAAGAAAAGAACGTAATGGAGAATAACAAGGAAGGGATGAAATCAGCCCTTTCATCATAGGCCGGTGCTGTGTGTTCTTCCGGGCACAATCATTGCCCTCAAGATGAGTGATCTTTAATTTTTATTAAACAAACGTGAGTAAGCGCACATGTCTGTTATTAGCATCCTGCTCCCTTTCAGGTAGCTCTTTGAATTATGACTATTAGTGCCCATTTCCTTCTCCCACTGAGTCTAAGACATTCTTCTGATTATTATGAAGCCACACCTACCCTGCTGGACCAAAGGCAGAGCTCCAGGAGAGGGTCTCAGGTGTACCCATGCAGACACAGCAGCCTGCAGCTCTAAGGCATTAAGGATTTAGGCATAATAGCTCCTGGCTGTGAGCTCTCCTCGTTTTCTGATGTTGTTAGTTAGACAGCATCTTGCATATTCTGGATCATGTGGTCTTAAATGAGATTCCAGGTGCAAAAGTGGTGGTACCAGACCTTTCTTTCTTTCTTTCTTTCTTTCTTTCTTTCTTTTTTTTTTTTGGTATGGTGTTTATCAGTTCATAAATCAGTTTCACATCTGTATCTCATTAAAGTTTCAGAACCACCCCATGAGGTAGATAGTTGTCGTTATTTGCAGTCTTTGGGTAAGAAAATAAAGGTCCAGAGTGATGAAATGGGTTTGTTGAAACTCTCAGGCAGAAAACGAAAGCATCAGCATGAGCACTGAGAGAATGAAGGGCTTGGCAACACATTTAACAGAAAATGTAGAATACCAAAATCCTAATGGCAACAGGAAGCGGAGTAAGGTCATTAGAGCTGGGCCAAGCTCTCTTCCCTTGCTTGCTTTGGGTCATCGCTGGCCTTTCCTAGCTTACTTACTTATGGGCATCTTAGTTTGTACCCTAGGCCAGCTCTGACTTCTGACCACAGGAAGAGAGAAGCCACAAGTCCCCTTCCCCACCTCATGTGCCTGGACTCTGTGGTCTCTATGATCTCACTTTATCTCATGTTATGGGGCAAAGAAAACATGAGGACAATTTAGAATCACACAGTTAGGAAATAGGCTCTGCTGATGGCTTGGGGGAGCTGAAAAATGCTGCGGTCATAGTTGTCAACTCACTCATTACATACTCTCAAAGCTGAGCAGACACGGGTTTTAGTCTTTTAAATGGTCAGGGGCACCCACATGGGGCAGGAAAGACTTCTAAAAGTTGTGGCCAGGCTGTTGAAATATTTCAAGTCCAGTGGAAAGAGCTTTGGGTCAATCAGGGATTGAGATTCCCTTTCCAGCCTATTATGAGCCAATTGATGATGGGTGGCCCAACTTCAGTCTAGGCTTCTGTAGTTGCAGTTTAACGCTGCCCTGGTCTTCTCCTGGTATGGTTGACCTGATCAAATGCAACTCAAGGTGGGCAGTCTCTGCCT
>LOEQ01001336.1:136185-154646 GCA_001685075.1 Bramus lutescens
AGAGAGAGAGAGAGAGAGAGAGAGAGAGAGAGGAGAGAGAGAGAGAGAGAGAGGAATTTGAGAGTTTTTATTGGGGGAAGGGAGGGAGAGAGGGGAGAAAGAAATGTGTAACGCAGAGAGAAAGAACAGCCTCATGGGAAGAGGAAGCACAGGGGCTGAGGAAAGGGTAAGAGAGAGAGAAGAGGAGGAAGAAGAAGAGAGAGAAAGCAGGTTGAGTTCTGCCTTTAAAGGAGGGGCAAAGCACATGTACACGGAGACCACACAGCAGGCCCATTTACTGCCTTTGTACTGGGCATGTGCACAGGAGTAACACACTCTGCTAGGTCTCCAAGGGGAGGACCAGGTATGCCTGAATGCCACACTATGTGCTTGCTATAAATTGCCTTTTTTTGTGTTGAGGCATGTCCCTTGAATCCTTAATCTCTCCAGGACTTTTATAGGAAAGGGGTTTTGGATTTTGTCATAGGCCTTTTCTGCATCTAATGAGATGATCCTGTAGTGTTGTGGGAAGTCCTTCAGCCAATAGTTTTTAAGATACTGGTCCACTTTGGGCATGGTCTCATGTACTATAAATGCAGATGAAAAACATGTGCAATAGTCCCCTTTTTCTGCTGGATTCAGTTCCAGTTCCCAGTGTATGTATCACTACCCTTACTATGAGTTTATCCCCAATTAAATTAACTTTTGTTATACTCCATTTTGGGCGATTGTGTAACTTTTTTTACAGTGTAGTTTTTCTCTTTCAGATTATATTTACTGATTTTTTTCAAATATTGAACCATTCCTGCATCTGTTGACAATGCCTACTTGATCATGGTAGATAATCTTTTCAATGAATGTTCTTGGATTCAGTTTACAGTATTTTATGGAGTATTTTTGCATCGATGTTCATAAGGAAAATTTGTTTGCAATTCTTTTTTTGTTGGGTGTTTATATGGCTTGAGTATCAGGGTAACTGTGGCCTCATAAGATGAATTAGACATAGCTCCTTATGTTTCTGTTTTATGGAAAAACTTGGAGGAGTAGTGCAATTACCTCTTCTTTGAAAATCTGATCACTAAATAAACATTCCAATACTAAGACTGGGTTACCTCTAATTGAGTTTTTGGCCAAAAGAGTTCCATGGAAATCGCCAAACAACACAGGCTGTTGCCAGGACGGTATTTTGCTCTCTATAAGCTTACAGCAAAGTTCCATTGCTGAAGGAAATAGCCACACAACTTAATGAACTTATAGAAGTTGGGCTGATGCCTACAGAGAACTTTTGCCCCAGCTTCTAATGTCTTTGGTATAGGAAGGTACTCAGAAGGCTACTAAAAAAGAAAGACAAACACCAATATAATCACAAATACTTTGATCTATAAGACTGTCCTGCCTGCAGAATGTGCCAGAACAATGGTGACAAAACTTAAGGGTGTAACCAACCAATATCTACTTTGATATGGCCCACTCTACGAGATGGAGCCCATACTCAACAATGCTTGTGTGACCACGAACCAGAGAGTAGATATCCCAGAGACTTAAGGTATAAGCAAATACTACTAGTCTTTAAAAAAAATAGTTATAAGATGTCTTCTAATGATACTCTGCTACACACATGAGAGTTTAACCCTGTATCAAATGCAAACAAATACAGAGACCCACATTAAGATGAGAGAGAGAGAGAGAGAGAGAGAGAGAGAAGAGCTTGAAATGGAAGATCTAAATGGGGTTATTCAGTAATCTCTCCCATCCAAGCTCAGGAAACTCCACAAAAGAGGAGGTAGGAGTATAAGAACCAGAGGAGATGGAGAACACCAGGAGAACACAGCCCTCTAAATCCATTGAGCAATGCTCGTATGAACTCACTGAACTCACAGAGACTGAAACAGCAAGCATAGAATCTGCACAGAGTTGTACCAGGTCCTCTGAGGATATATCGTAGCTATCAGTTTAGTATTCTGATGGGAATCCTCAGTGTGTGAGGGAGTGGGTCTCTGATTCTTGTGTCTTCCCCTGGGTTCTTTTTTCTGTTGGTTTGTCTTGTACAACATCAATGTGATGGGTTTTATCTTATATTTTATTTTGTTATGTTTTGTACTTATTTCTTAGAAGCCTGTTCTTTTCTAAATAGAGGCAGAAGGGGAATAGATCTGGAGAGGAGAGAAGGAGGGGAAGTAATAAAGAGGAATAGAGGGATAAAGAATTGCAATCAGGATCTACCATGAAAAAGAATCTATTTTCAATAAAAAGGAAAATCAGAAAAAAATAAAAGAAAAATTACTCAGGAGGATGATTATTTCTCATAGAGGAATGGGAAGAGGCATCACATAGTTCAGCCTAGGTGGTTGTTTGTGTGGTGTGTTTGTAAATGCACATGGCATACTATGAAAAACATGCAATAAGTAAATGAGCATAAACTATGCCCGATTTAGCACTGAGAGCAGGCCATGAGCAGAGGTCATGGTCATCCAACTCAAGCATCCCATTTACTTGGTTCTGTCCCACTGTGAACACCATACCTGAAAGAAACAACTTGAGATCAGATTTCTTTTCTGGCTTCAGAGGATTGCAGTCTACTCCAGAAGCAGGGGAACATGGCAGAGGCTGCCCATAGCATGGCAAAGTAAGAAGTAGAGAATGAAGCCAGAACTTTCCAATACTCATTCTTACTGACCTACTTCCAGCAGCTCTGCCATACTTTCTAGTTTCCAAAATCTCAGAATAGTGCATTAGTCTAGGGTACCACAAGCACTCAGAAGACAAGTATGTGAGATTCAAGTCAGAATAGCACCTGACGAAAATCTCTCCAGGGAGGCATAGAAGGGCATCTCAAATCATCTCCAAGTAGCCACATATCTGGCTCTCTGTTTCTCATCTTCTTTTCTTTTCTGAGCAGATAGGAGGATGAAAGTGCAGCCTAAGACTCCTTTCAATCATGGGAAAAATTCAAAGTCATTGCCCCTTGTATTGGCTTCCTATTGCTCCTGTGACAATTTATCACAAGCTGAGTAGCTTAAAATAGAAATATATCTGTGTTTCTGTACATCAGAAGTCTAATTCATGTTCCTCGACATGTCACCAACACTGTGTTCCTTCCTGGGGTCTCTATAGGACAATGCATTTGGATCTTCTAGAGGACAATCTGTCTTTCCAGAGACAAGAGTCTCTTTCATTCTTTCATGTCCTTTCCTCATCTTGACAGCACCAGAGGCAACTCACGTCTTTCTCACATTGCGTCATACAGCACTACCTTCTGTCTCACTGTCCATCTACACATGCAATATAATAATCTCTCCATCTCAAAATCCCTAGCCAAAAATCGCCTGCCGGGCCTCTTTTGCCTTGCAAGGTCACACAACATTTTTACCAGTTCAGAAAATTACACATGACCTTTATTGGAGAACCATCATTCTGGCTACCACACCCCAGTGAGGACCCATCCAATTACCGCATTTAAACTAATTTTCTCTCTCTTCAGCCCTGCTCCAGTTGATTTGGAAGCAGCTGCTTTGTTGGTATGGAACTGGAAGAAAGGAAGGAGAATAAATAGCCTGAGAAAGCAGAAGCAGGATACATTAAGGGCTTGACTCCATCTCAGAAATCACCAACCCCCAGTGAAGTCAGGCTGAATTGGTCTCTAACTCATTTCATTGAGCATGGTATTGGAAGTCTGGGCCACAGTAGCTGAGTGCACTGAGGCATGTAGGCTTGCTTTAGAGACAGAGAGTCCTGACAATGTGGATTTAAAAGGAAAGTCAAGAAATTCAAACTCTTTTATAGAGATGTAATAATGGAGCTAGTAAGCCATATGCTGGAGCCTAGATCCATATGTAGAATCAATAGCCTCAAGCCAGGAGCTGGTGGAGATTCCTCTTTTCTCATCATATTTTGCCAAGTAAGATTCTTTAAGGAGTCCACTTTAGGGCAATGCAACTTAAAGTCCTGTGGAGAATCTACAAAAATGAAAGAGTTCTCAAAATAAATAGAATGTGTAAAGAGGCTAGAAATATAACCAACTTGTTCCGAAAGAAGGGATCCAAAAGAGTAGCACCCATCATCTTCAGGTCAACTTTGTCACACAAATCACTGGGGCAAGTCAATAACTAGTTTCTCATCTAAGCATTGATAATTTTACCAATGATGTTTGATGAGCATCGCGTTCCTGGCGTAAAGCATGTTTAACCTGCACTCTGCATGACTGGCATGCCTTTTTATGCTGCATAGCCTCTCCCTCTGCCTCCTGCACCTACCCACTGAGACTTTTGAAAGAGACACATGTGTTGGAGGGAAGAGGCCTAGCAGTAAGCAGGAGATGACTCCCGTAGGTTCACCTTTTCATGCCAACTCCACGTTCACATCGGTAGCTAGACTTTACAGGAACATTGATACCACAGAAAAGAGCAAATGACACCAACAGGATTTTTCCTACCAACTCCGTTGGAGCCCACTTAGCAGAAACCACTAACTGATAGCATTAGTATTTCTGCTACTATGCTCATGGGGTATAGAAAACTGTCAAATGCACACATGTAGATTACACCACCCAGTTTTCTAGTCTATATTTGCCGTGTACTACTTGTACCACCATAGACCTTATGTAGTATGCATTGAATTTAATAACATTGCTATTGAGCTCAACTGAACTGATATATAAAATAGCCCAGGACTTGGTATGTCATATCCCTTCAGTAAGTGTACTGTTGGGTTCTGCTAGTACTGGTATCATGGCAGAGCAGTTTTACCAACACTATTGTTAGTGCATAAGAGAAAACAGGGTTTTTTCTTTTGTATTTTGTATATGAAAATGGAAGCAAAGCTGAATTCTTATGTGTTGATAATCAACAGAATTAAAGTGAAAGCCTCATTTCTGGGTTCTGTGTTTTTCTTCCCCAGTTATAATATATGCAGGTAGGAGGTGAACACAGAGACACACTGCTTCTTCTCTCTATCCCAAGGCCATTAAACTTAACAGCTCACACTTTCTTCCCTAAAGATCAGTTCATCGCTCAAAATAAGAGATGTGTGCATTTCAGCCCCAAGACTGTAGAGCCAGTTTTTAGAACACACTAGAATTACTGACACTGATATTAGGGTGCCAGGCCCATAAACAAACTGAAAACCCTTGTTATTAGAGGGTCTGTGTGCCTACTGGGACTCTATCTCATTGAGAATCAAGCAAAAATAAAATCAGATTGTGTCTTTGAGAAAAGGCAGCTTCTCAAATAAAAGGCATTAAAAGGGAATTCTTGAGGGAAGCAAGATGGTTTTTTCAAGAGTAACTTTAAAGTCAGGGGAAAAAAGTTCTTGTTTACCCGAATAGTCACGTCATGAACTGGTAAATACTCAGCGTGAGTACTTAGTCTTCCCATGGGTGTCATGGCAGACACACCTAATTGATCATGGCCCTCTCTTCCTCCGAGCTCATAAGAAGCTCAGAATGCTTCTCAAAGCAACACTCTAGGCAACCATTATCAATCAACCAGAATGGCAGGTATTATTAAAATATACTTGACATCTACAGTTTAGATGAATCAGGGGAACGGAGGGGATGCTATTAAGGGGACCCTTTAAGTCCTAGGATTCCGTAATATTCAACGATGGCATTAATATCAAATTGGGTTCTCAATCTTGTTTAGTGGAGTTCTTCTTTGCCTCTTCATGGCATAGGATCTCAATTTGCCTCATATTTTCTGCTGATGAAATGTTGATGGCAGCAGTCTGCTAATTATTATTACTACTATTAATAGCAATAATCAGCCACTCTGAGTTTCCTGGTTCACTAAAGAAGACAATTTCTTAGATTCTTAGAAGCCTAACGTTTCCGCCTCCCTCCTGATAACCCCAGGCCCATGGCTGTTGTGTGGAAGATAATCCACCTCTGCTAGACACCTTCTTCACGTCTTTGAGCTTCCAGCTCATGGCCTTTCCCAGGGTTTTCTTTTTAAAGTTTACAAAACCCCTAATCAAAACCGAGGAAGTGACTGAAGAGGAAGTTGGCATCAGAGCACAAGGAGAATTCAGATCTCTGGGCCATTGTAACACCTGAACCTCATATCAGCTCCTTCTGTGTAACTCCACTCTTTGCAGTGACATGCTATCATGATTGCATGGAAAGGCTAGGTGCTCTAATTAAATAAGATCTCTTCCCAATTACAAACTGAGTGCTTCTCTTTTAGAAAAGTCACTGTGGGTTAACATTATACTTAGAGGCAGGGAAATCAGGAGGCAGCACTGTGGAATGCAGCCACAGTTATACATAGACATATACACATCTGTATTTGCGTTCTCTCCCACACATGAACACTCAGCACAGCACACACTTGTTAATTTAATTTATTTATAAACATAACCTGCCAAATTTTGAGATGATGGATGATCTGGAGCTTTAATAAATCTAACGCTGAATGAGCCCAAGAAATTGTCTAGTGTCAGCTTTTCACTAATGCAATTAGTCATGTGGAAATATTACAGATACAAAAAATAATCTTCAGCTGAATTTCATAAATTTGGTAGAGTACACAGAATGGTAGGAAATCTGCTCATTCAAAAGGAGACTCGTTAAAAAGGGGGTAGAAGGAAGAGAGTGACGGACGGACGGAGGAAGGGGTCCAAAGGGAAGGAGGGAAGAAAGAGAGGAAAGGAAAGAATAAGCAGCTGGAAAAAACAAAGGGAGGGAAATGGGAGACTGAACGTGATATTGGCTTGAAAGAGGGAGAAAGAGCCTGCTTAACCTTGAGACTGCATGAGGGCTGTTCTATGATGTCACATTCCTCACCCAGCACAGGTTTGGTAAGCGGCGTAGAGTTGGATGCCTTGTGTCTGCATTCTCCCAACTTCCTACCAGGAGACATGCACAGGGAACAGAGTTGGCACAGTTCTCTTACAGAAGTGCCGTGTCTGGGATTCTGCCTGCCTTCCTATTCTAGTCCCCGGTTCCCCCAGCTTTTCAAGGCTTGGCTTCCATTCCCAGGCTGAGACAGCACTGAGGGAAATGACCCATGAAGAGGATATTTGTGGGGTGGGGACCATGCCTGACACGTTTCCAGGCCAGTGGTGGCCTTGTCAGTTTTGAAGAAAGAGACAGATGCATTGACTTCCATCTGAAAGAAGAAACCAACAGCTCAGAACCTTCGCCTCCCTCCTTCCCTTCATTTCCTCCCTCCCTCCCCCTCCTTTCTCTCTCTCTCTCTCTCTCTCTCTCTCTCTCTCTCTCTCTCTTCATTTTCGCTTTTTCTTGGCAGCTTTTTGAGACATCTCACTCTGTAGCTCAGGCTGGCCCAGACTGTGTAATTGCACTGTGTAACCCAGGCTGACCTCAAACTTGTGGCAGACATGCATGCTACCCCAGCCTCTCAAGTGCTGTAATACAGGGCTGTGACAGCGTGCCTGAAGAAACACTGATTTTCAGTAGTGGAATTCTGTTTTGGTGGATGGATTTCTGAAGCCCATTTCTGAGACATTCCTGGGTCCTGACTCTAAACTCCCTTCTACTAAGGGGACAGGAGTTTGCATGATACAGAAAGCTGCTTATATACAACACCCACTCCAGTGACCCGGCTGAGCCTGAGAGATGGCAGGACACTGGTGGACACAGAGACTCAGGCGACTGCAAAGCTTACTCTGTGACCTTGGGCACCTTATGACACTTAAACTATGCCTTGGTTTCTTTCTTTTTCATTTTCGTGTGTAGGGAAAAATAATCACTTTTATTTGATAATCTTGTTGAAATAAAAAAAAACTCAAGGAAGGTGCCTAATTCTGTCTTTAAGTGGGATTAGGCTTTTTTGTTGCATTAGGCTTTGTTGTTGTTGCTGGTGGTGGTGGTTGTGGTGGTGGTGGTGGTGGTGTGTGTGTGTGTGTGTGTGTGTGTTGTGTGTGTGTGTTTTAATCTGGGCTGGACACTGGTGGCATGCGCCTTTAATCCCAGCACTCGGGAGGAAGAGGCAGGTGGATCTCTGTGAGTTCGAGGTCAACCTGGTCTGCAAGAGTTTCAGGGTAGGCTCCAAAACTACATTAAAAACCCTGTCTCAAAAAAAAAAAAACAAAAAAGAAAAAACAAACAAACAAACAAAATATGGGAACAAGGATATAAGTTAAGGAGCCCTGATCCAAAGTATTTATTACCAAAAGCATTCTAGATTTCAGAGACTTTGGATTTGGGAATACATATACACTGAAATATCTTAGGGATAAAACTCACCTTTAAACATCAAATTCTCCTTGTTTTATATACACCTGGTAACTTAGATTGTTACAGGATGTTAGTAGAGAAATTTCCACAATGCATGACATTTCAAATTTTGGAGTATTTTAGATTTTCAGGTTAGGAATGCTCAACCTATCCTTATATTATAAGGTCATTGAGGAGTTACTTGGTGATACAGGGTGCTTTGAAAAGTATCTGGGACATAGCAACTATTGTGAGAGTGTATGCCATTCATTTTCTTAGACTTCATCTTAAAAGACTATGAAATGGGAATGATACTTTTGCCATCGGCATGAAAGTGGTAGTGAGACCCTCATAGCAAGTACCCTGTCTGGGATGACGTCTATTCAGTGGGGTGGAGAGATGATGCCTCTGTGTCATTGAAGCGTAGAACTGGAAACGAGGTGGTGAGGGCGTGTCTGTGTGTGAGGAACATTCATACCTAGCGGGGAAAGGCTGACCTCAAGAAGGATGCAGGGAGACTCCCAGGTTGTACCCCAGATTCTAAGTAGCTGAATATGGAGCACTATAATCCCACCGATAAGAAATGGAATTAGCTGTACAAACTGTGATTTCAAGAGCTGATCCTGCAGTGGAGTTGGGGTTGGCTTTCAAGCTTAATTCTGCACATGCATCTCTGGCGGAGTTTATTGAATCATACGGTGTAAACCATAAACAAACACTAAAAACCTGGCTGGGCTGATGGCTACAAGCTACAGAAATGATCTTTAAAGATCAAATATTTATCCTAAAATCCCAGGAGCTAACCTCTGCATTAAAGGAAAGCGCGAGAGATCCATTCTTCCTCAATAGTACCTTATGAATCTTCTCCGTGATTGGAATATGCACAAACGAATTACTCTTCCCGAGTGCCATTTGGAGTAGCAGAACCTGTTTGGGCAACACACCCAATGCATAATCTAAAGGATTAGTAAATTGTCTTGGCAGTGAATTGTTTTGCAGACCTTGACATGTAGCAACCCGGTGATGCACTGCTCAGGGAATGCAGGCACCTGGGCTCCCCAGTAGTTCTCTGAATTCCTCTGACAAGGCCTCATTAGGCCTGGGAGAACTGAAACTCTCAGCAGGGCGGCTTCTGAAGGTGGCTAATGGGAAGGGGCATTCAGACTTAGCATCCACTGCCTTCTACACAGTGTCTTGATGAGCTGAAAACTCAGGCTTCCTTCTTATTTCCTGGGAAAACAGGCTCTCAGCTGTACCCCACCCCACCCCATATGGCTGTCACATTGCTCATTTCCATTCCATTTAGGAGCTGAAATGCAAGCTTAGACCACCAAACTTTGCTGCAGTTCTGGGATACATCTTAAAAGGTGCTTTCTCTCTCCCTCTCTCTCCATATATGTGTGTGTGTATGTGTACATATACATATTATAAACATATATGTGTGTGTGTGCATATACATATATGTGTGTGTGTGCATACATATAAATAATGTTGTTTAAATGCCCACAGAAAGAAACCTCCCTCCTACAGGGAGCTCAGGCTATCTACGAATGACCACCTGGCCCTGCTTATCTCTCTAAGACTTGACAAATTCATCCAAACTTTCAAGATAATAAGTTTTATAGAAGCACACACAAGTCAAGCGGCTGATTTCAAATTAAACCAGGGTCAGCAAGAATGAATAAATAAATAAACAGGTGTAATTTTTTTAGATTCATTTTAGAACTGAGTTTTCCTGGAACATGCTTTGGACAGCTTTGAAGTTGGTAGGAGATAATAGAGGATGCCTATTGTTCACACATGGAGGTAAAGACCAGCATTATTGCTATTGGGTAAAGGGCACAGTTACTTCTGCATCATTTTGACTTGTCTTAATTAGTTAAATGCAACATTTTATTCTCTAAATATGTTATTTCTAGTTGAGATCTTGGGGTAAGATATACCTAGAAAGCAAATTTTGTTTGCCACTATTAACAAGTCAGTATTTCAAGTAATAAAAATTCTGTTTCTCTTGAGGAAGGAATGAGGTTGGATGTCATTGGCTTCACTGTGAAGGAGACACCTTGTCATGGGTTTTTCTTCCCATATGCATTGATCTCTATTATTCCCTATCACCCACTAATTCTAAACCCAGCACCTTTCACTCGATATGTCCCTAACCACTGTGAAGGTGGAGTGCATGCATCCTGCTCAGATCTGATACTGTCCTGCTAGAGCCAGAGCTGGTCATCCTTTTTTGAGGGGCATACCATCTCCGGAGTCCTTTGTCTTCAGATCTACCTTTGTCGCTCATGGACTCCTGTTCCCAAATTGGATTTTTCAGAGTCTAGTCAGGTGGGAGGACTGGAGGTTCTTCCAATTCTAACACCATGACAGCAGTGGTGAGACAAGAAGGTCCTGAGGTGCCAAGTGACAAGTGGTCTTTGTTCAGGCCTCCTTGGTTTCAGTAAAGCCTTGTATCAGACAGCATAGCTCAGCTAGGTGAGACTGAGACCCAGGAGGCAGCAAAGGACGGAGGATGACAAACTTTTTGACTCCATAAAGCCAGGTTTACAGAATCTCTGCTCTGGACCAGTACTAGAGAATGTTGAGTCAATGGGAGAAAGGCTGCTGAATCTGCTGAATCCCAGATGGGATGTTTCTCTGAGACCCATGAGTACAAGAAACAAACTTTGGAATTCGTTCTCTCACACTGACAGTACACAAGAGGGAATGACCGGTTTTTGTTTCACCCGAGGAAGTCTAATCTGGCTCCAGCCTGGAAAAAGGCCAAGGTGTCGGGAGAAGTGGTGCCAGGATGCCACTCATCCAGACACAAGCAGTCAACTACTGTTGCATCATGTTACACTCTGGAAGCTTTGCCAACACCTACCTCCAAACCTCCGAGTTTCACCTGATTCCCCACATCCTACCCCATCCCAGCTCAGATCTTTGATAGACATCCCAATCATTTCAGTTGGTTTGCAGCAAGGGATCCACACTTTATTTACCTGCTCAGTACTGGTTACTCATGACCATGGGATTAATCACATGTATTTCTTGAGCCATGTCTTAGCAAGTTTTCTTACCTTCTTCCTTGCTATTCTTTTGTCAAGGTCATCAAGAGCCTACCTTCTGAGTGTTTTCTAGGCCCCTGGTCCACTGTCTGGCTGAGATGCTAAAGGAATGAAGAAATGCTCCTACAATAGGTCACAGATGGATACAGCTGCTACATCGGGCAGGGTGGCTAAGCCACAAATTGGAATGTGAGCCAATGAATAAACACACATTGATTATGTTCGTTTAACTACCAGTGTAACTGTCTATGGGGAGGATGGACTAGTGGAGAAAAAAAATTGATGAGCTGGTTAATGTGGCTTATTGGTGAGACAGTTTTAATGTCATGCGGCTTTAAGAGTCCTGTTTAAAAAAATTAATGTGGAGATTGCATTTTAATGGGTCTGAGTCCATAGGCAGCAAGTTGCAAATATGTGTCCCTAGGGGCAGTTCCTGCATTAGCTTTTTGCTGAGGTCTTTTGGGGTAGAAGAGGCTAACGTATCATCATATTGAACACTTGTTAAGTGCCAACACGGATAACCATGCTATAGTGCTGTGCCTACATTCAGTAGGATGTATGGGCTGCAGTGTGTGGCTTCCAACTGCTGAGCAAGGATCAGTGATAGAATGTTCTGGAGCTAGAGATCTGAGATGGGGTTGAGGCAAAGAGTGGTAAAGGAGATGGGCCCTGAGCTGGTACTTGATACTGAAGGTGATGGAAAGGAGGAATCAAACTATGCTAGATTTAGAGAACTTAGATCATATTGCACAGAAAAAAGAGAGAAGAGGAAGGGGGTGGCAGAAGAGTGAAAGGAAGCTAGGAAGACGAGAAGGGGAAGGAAGGAAGGCAAGGAAGGAGAAGGGGGGGACATTGCAGCTAATAAGCTTCTCCCCAAACCCATTTTTCTCCTTTGATCTCCATGTTCCTCCTTAGAGGAAAAGTGACCATCAGAAAAGCCCTTCCCTGCTGGCTTTGCAATAATCTTAGTCAAGCATGTTCACAGATCCTCAGTTACCACAGGAGGTCTTCCCAGCCAACAAAAATCCAATAAACATTTCTCCCTATATTAGGAAATGCTGCAGCCTCTCCTACCTTCCCTGTTTCTGCACTGTGCCTGGAGTCCTCTGATTTCAGGGCTCTTTCCAATGATCAGTTACATGGGAAATCACATCTGCCTCTGCATTTGGGGATACCTCTGCTGCCCCTTCAAGCTCTCACTGTGCAACTGACCAGGTAGTCACCTTGTCCAGATCCTTGCACAGAATTCTTAATTATCAGAGGAAGAAGTGGATGGAACCCATCAAATACCGAACGGGGGCAAGAAAACACAGGCTGCTCTTCCATGTGACCATCCTGCCCCCAGGAGCTGCACCAGTGGGTAAGAAGCCATGATCAGAGCTCAAGGCACTTGAGACCACCATCATTCAGAAGTGCCATCCCCCCAAATATAAAAATGATGACTTGTCTTTTCACCCCTGACTTCCCTTGCCTGGAGGACTTTTTAAACCCTGGGTTTCTTTGCACTTGGCTTAAAAGCAACACTTTTTTTTTCCCTATTCTATGAAGTTTTAACTATTCAAAGTATTTTCATATCTTTAATCTCATCTGACTCTCACAATATCCCTGTGAGGCAGGTAGAGCAGACATTGTTAAGCTCATTTGAATAATGAGCAAAAGAGACCTAGCAAGATGAGTACCTTACTCTGTGTCCCTTGAGAAGGAATCCTTGTCTGGTTGACTCTCTGGACTTACCCTCTTTTCAAGCTCCCCTGTGTCCTGGCTCCAACCATCAGGGGAGGAAATATGAGGATGAGGGTGGGGAGAAGCTGCAGTAAGGAAGGATGTCCAGAAAGGGAAAATGTTTGTGTGCCTAACACATCGATGACTACTCATTAGTCAAGGAGAGGTCAGGGCACCTGTCGATAATGATGTCTGCATTATGGTGCTTAATGGAAATGGTGCAGGACCTGCCCCCATCAAAAGCTAATCTGCCTGAGAGACACCCAGGCCCAGCACAGCAAGAATATGATCCCCGCTGGGGCCAGCTCCAGGAACCGAATCCAAAACCATTAGTATCCGAAGGCCCTGCTATATATGCGGTGGGTCCTGCTGATTCAGATAGTAAAGAGAATAGCTATTAGCGGGGCCAGGAGAGGACTGAAGAGCAGCTCTGAGACCAGAGGCTTAGCCAAAGAGCCTGTAGGGCAGCTAAGGCCTGGGGATTTATGGACAAAGGCTCCGTCATGTAACAAAAGCACATTGTTTCTCTCCACAGTCCACCCTAAGCATAGCCAGGCACAGGTCTTTCATGAGACGCCATGAAACCCTGTTTGCAGATTCCACATCTAGTTTTCTCCTGAGTTTAAGATGGGTGTGTGAACTGCTGGACTTTGTAGTCCTGGTAGCAACATCCCTGGTAACTAGGACTGGAAATAGATATGAAGGCTTCTATGGTGCCATAGAGTGCACCATAGAGTGCATAGTAGTGCATAGTAGTGCCATAGAGTGCACCATAGAGTGCATAGTAATTAGCAACTACTAGAAGAACAGGAATTTAGGCACTTGGGGGGTGCCTGCATTAGCCCGCTGTATAACTACGCATACTTTTAGACCACAGATGTTAACAGCTAGTAATTCAATAGCGGTAAGATCTTGGTTTTCCCTGGAGAGACTCCAGTTGAAATCGAAACCTCTTGTGAGGTAGTAAGAAAATGTGGTCTTTGGGAGGTTAGGTCCCATGAGGTCACTAGGGTTGGGGTCTTGTGGTTGAATACTAATAGCTTTCTTAGAAGGAGGAGAGACATCAAAATTCCACACACATGGTTCTTTGCTTAATGTTGTAACACACCGTACACTGCCTAGGTTCTCTGCCAACAAGGCCTTCACCTGATGTGGCCTTAGGACTTTGAACCACACCTTTGAGGGGCCATAACCCTCTCTTCTTTACAACTCAGTCTGTGGTCCTAACTTGATAGTTAGGTTCATGTCTGAAGACGATCAAGTGAGCAGATTACAAGAACACAACACACAGCCATCTTGCCTAGTGGATTCTTTGTCAGCTGTTTTTCTTGTTGCTGCAATCAAATAGCTGAGAAGAAGCAGTTTAAGAAGGGGTAGGTTTAGTTTTGCTCTTGTCCCTGGGGCTATATGCTTTTCTTTTGCAACTGAGCGAATTTGCCTCACCTTGAAAGGTTCCACAACCTCCACAAACAGCACCGTCAGCTGGAGACTGAGTACTCAGACATAGGACCCTATGGAGTGAACTTCACATTCAAACCAAAACAGGACCTTTCCGCAAGGAGGGAGACCTCAGAGGTTGCTCTATACAGAATTATTCCTAGTGGTACCTACCTACAAGCCAGCTGTTTATGACTTCCATGGACTTGCTGGTGATTGAGAATTTTTAAGTATTTCTCTATGCTTCTTCCAACAGATAGGAACCCTGAAAAACCATAAAAATCCATAAGTAGTAGTAAGTACTTGATTAACTTGGAATTATTTCCTTATTCAGGGAAGTGCATCACAAAAAAAATAGTCACATATGAGAAATACATTTGAAGGAAGCTATTGTAAGAATCCTCTAGAATATGCTTTTAAATTTGCTGGCCAGTGAAGCTTGCAAGCTATGGGCCTGACTTCTAATTGGACAGCCAATGTGCAGTGTAACATTGGGTAACTCCTTACTCCCTCTCTCTCTCTCTCTCCCTCCCTCCCTTCCTCCATCCCTCCCTCTCTTTCCCTTCTTCCTCCTCTTCATCCTTCTCTTTTCTGTTGTTGATACAGAGGCTTACTAAGTAGTACTAACTGGCTTGGGATTCACTATGTAGATAAGTCTGGCCTCAATCTCGAAAGAGATTTGTCTGACTCTGCCTCCTAAGTGCTAAAGGTCAAAGTTAAGTGCCACCACTCTGGACATGCAAATAAATCTCTTTGTTTCAATGTCTTCACTTGTACCAAAAAAAAAAAATTGTCTCAGAGGAAAAATTGGAAGCCATGTCCCATCATAATGTTTGGTGTGTCTGAATCTTGATATTTTTTAAGTGTATATTTGTGGAGGTAGACATGACAGGATGTCTTCCTTCTTATGGAAGAGGGGACCCTAACTAAAAATTTAGGTCATTTCTGCACAGAGATGGTCACTCAGTAGAGTCATCTAGACACCCAAATGCTGTGGGATAATGTTCTTGTACACTGTAAAGATTTGTCACTCATATTGGTTTAATAAAATGCTGATAGGCCAGTAGCCAGGCAGGAAATATAGGTGGAACAACCAGAATAGGAGAATTCTGGAAAGAGGAAAGGCAGAAATGATAATGCCTTACTGAGAAAAATTACCAAGTCACATGGTTAAACATAGACAAGAATTATGGGTTAATTGAAGTTGTAAGAGCTAGTTAATAATAAGCCTGAGCAATAGGCCAAACAGTTTATAATTAACACAAGTCTCTTTCTGTTTCTTTGGGACTGAATGGCTGTGGGACCTGGCAGTACAGAAACTTCCATCTACACCCAAGATCTCCTGAGCACAAGGGGTAAGTTTGGGGGTGAATTTGCATAGGAGATATGCCTGCTGCTAGCTGTTCCTAAAGTGCATATAGTAGAGAGGAAGATCTCCATCTTCTACTGTACTAGATAGTGGGGTCATCTTTTTCTCCTTAAGTTTATCCATCTTCAACAAATCACTTAACCACCACCCCTTGAACTCCAGCCCTAAAGCTCTTACATGCAATATGGAGACAGAAGCTGAGATCCCAGAGTTTGAGAGAAGCATGAACTCCCATTTTCTGAGTCTCCAAACAAGAAAAACAAGCCAAACCAAGCTTATCCAAAATCTAATCATAATTTCAACGTGTACTCTTAAAGGTTTAGACGGGTTTTGGTTGTCAACTTGACTACATCCGGAATGAACTAAACTCCCCCAAAATAGAAAGGTGCATTGATGAGGAAGTTTTTCTTAATTAAAAATGGGGAGATTCACTTCTAATTGTATCTTTTCACTGGGAAAGAACATCTTTAATCAAGAACTTTTGAAGTGACAAGACCAACCTCTAATTTGGACCATGTCTTCTGTTGGAAACCTATTTAAGGACATGAAAGGAGAAAGCTTTTGCTCTTTGCCTGCTTGCTCTTACCTTGTTAGTAAGTCTATTCCTTCACTGGCATCAATGTCTACTTTTGGGGTTCCAGCATATACTGAGGACTAGCTGAGACATCCAGCCTCTTGAACTGAACAACTGTTATATTCTTGGACCTTCTGTTCATAGGCAGCCATTGTTGGATTATCTGGACTGCAGCCTATAAGCCATTCCAATAAATCACCTTTATATATATTATCTAAGTTCATTATCTAAGTTCCATTACTCTAGATAACCCTACAAAGGGCTAACACTTTGAATACATACAGACACACAGGTGTAAGACCATTTTGCAACATTTATAACAGCGAGGGCAGACAGAAAGGTCCTTCTCTCCATTAAAGTCCTATCTCTCCATTCCCTCTCTTGCCAACTAATCTTACTTGTGGTAAAGAATTCAATGGGAAAATATTCATAACGTGCCTGGCATGACATAGAGAGGTAGGTACTCAATAAACAGTAGCTATTATCTTGACGATGATGTATGGGGATGTATGAAGTTCTGGGAGACCTTGTGAATACCTCCAAGTCACCCTGGGGAGCACAGTTTAGACTATTAGTGGACTCCCTCCTTCAGGTGCCGACCCCTCTTTTGCTAGCTCTCTTTCTCTCCTTTGCTCTATTGACACCATTAAGCATCCCTAAGCATTAACTCCCCAAGTGGGTGTTTCCAGCTTGCAGGCTGGTGAGCCAGCCCCCACAAGTAGGTCAATTCCAGGCTTTCAGGAAAATACATGAAGTTTCCTCTGTTCCTTAGCATTTATTTACTGCAAATTATTTATTGTGGAAATATGAGATGGATGGTTGTGGAGGGAAAGAACAAACAAACTTACCTTCTTCACTCCCCTTAACGTGGCTGAGTTCCTATGTGCATGCGCTGAAATGTCTATAATTTACTCTTCAGTTTTACAATGTTTATAGCTTTTATGTCATTTGAAGGTTATTTATAACAATTATATAAGGAAGCAAAGTGCCATAAACTGAAGTAATTTACTGTAAAATATCTGAAATGCTAAAATATCAAATGGTGCATTACTGTGGTACTAGGGCTGTTCTTGGAGAAAAGGAAAGGGGGATCTAAAAATATCGCCTATTCCCCATCAACCGGTCTGTTACATCATCTTGCAGAGATTTATAAACTCAAGAGCACCTGGTAAGTATTAATTTAATTGGGGTGAAGGAGGGGCTGGAGCTGAGGAAATATGGTTTCTTGAAACAGCATTCATGCACTTGTATGGATGATACTGAAGCCAAACACAGAACTTGACATGGCCCACAGCCTTCTGCTGTTGCCTGTGACTCCTGAGTCTGGGGCATCACACTTTTCACAGCATGGAGATAATCAGGACAAGGCTGGTGTAAACCTAATTTTTCTAGTTCTGAAAAGCCAACTTCTCTGTCCCAGTAACTCCTCTGTTTTCTCTTCTGTTGTGATAAAATACCACAATCCAAAGCCACTTAGGGGTGGAAGGGTTTGGTTCATTTTAGCTTATAGTTCCAGAGGAAGGGAGTCCGTCAGGGTGGGAAAGGTATGACAGCAGACAAGGAAAACATGGTCTCAGGAGGAGGAGTCTAGCTGATCACATGTCTTCCACATATAGAAAACTGAGAGAGGGGTTAGGAAATGGGACAAGGTTATAAAATCTCAGTGTCTGACCCCAGTGACATACATCTCCTAGCAAGGTTCTGCATCCTGAAGGCTCCATGACTTCCATAAACAGCACTACCACCTGGGGACCAATAAGTACATGGGCCTGTATGGGGGATTTTCCACTCAAACCATCACAGCGTCTTGGGGACTTGAAATCAACAAGACAGCGACATATGACAGGGGCCACCTTAGAATAGACAAGAGCCTTTCCAGTCTTCAGAAAGGCCCTTCTCAAGGCCATTGCTTCTTTAAAGCCACCTTGTTCCATCCATCCTCCCATTCATTAATTCAATGACTGTTGAATACTTAAACAGGTTTAAGAGATGTAATATTGCCCCCAGCTATCATTGGTGGATCAAGACTTATGGGAGTGGCCAATCAATGACTGGCCTAATTGAGGCCCATACCATGAGAGGGAGCCCATGCATGACACTGCCCAAATGACCAGGAACTGGAAACCTAAAGTAGAAGCAAATACAACTGGG
>LOEQ01001336.1:180318-191638 GCA_001685075.1 Bramus lutescens
TTCTTTCTTTCTTTCTTTCTTTCTTTCTTTCTTTCTTTCTTTCTTTCTTCACTGAATCCAGTTACCCAACTAGGTTTGCTCTGGTATGTGTTCATCTGACCAGGGGTCACATCATTAAAGAAAACTGACTCTCCTCCACTCACTAGCTATCAAACATTTGGAACAGCTCAGCTAATGGTGAGGTTACACCTTCCCCACATTGACTTTTTACAATCCCAATACCCCTTTGGCTAACGTTGCGCTTACAATCCACAAAGACGTAAGGGTTTTCCCCCCTTTTGAAAGCATTGGCCACTTCTTGTCTTCCACATCTCATATATGATGTAGGCGCTCCTTTAATTGCTGGTAAATTTGGCATGCAGACATCAGTCATCAGTGTCATGGGCTGAGACTGATGAGTGGCATGACTCTATCTATCACTGGCTGCTCTGTGCCCTGCCTTTAAGTTACTCAGCAGATTGATATAGCCTGCTTTCAAGACCCTTGGAGAAAACAAGGCAACAGAGAAGGAGAAGGAAAAGCAACTAACTAAGGTTTAAATGAGCTCACTACATTTCAGACATTGTACACTAACCTGCAACGCAACAGCACATACAGATAAGCAATGCTGGTATTTATATTGGGATAACTTTTATTTATTTTTTTGCAATTTCACATATGTAAGTAATATATCTTGATACTGTCCACTCTCAACTCTCTTTTCCACTCCCTGTAGGCAGTCACAACAAACATACACCCTTATGTCTTCCTTTATGACTGCTAAGGAGGGACATTTTGTTTTCTTTAAGGATATATCCCCTGGTAGGTGATGACCCTCCAGAGGATGCACCCACACTCAAAAATGTATGGACAGCACAAATTGTACTCAATGGGTTATTAAAAAATAGAGGCCATGAAACTGGAGTGAATAGGGAGGGGGTAAAGATCTGGCTAAGTTAAAGAGAGGAATGGAGAGTAGATATGATTAAGATACACTGCATGAAATTCTCAAATATTTAATAGAATACTTTGGAAAAGAAATAGTTAATATCCCTAAGAATTGGAAAGGTATATAAGTTTCCTTGTGGGAGACCCAGTAACAAGAACAGCTAATGAAAGACTGAGAAAGGACGGTCTCCAAACTTCACAATGCATGTCGTGTGGTTTGCCAAGGAGCTCTCTTAGGCTTATTTTGAGTACAAATTTACTTGTTTTACACACACACACACACACACACACACACACACACTGTATTTTGGTTATAGTCACTGTCCAGTAGCCTTTCCTATTCCACTCTCATTCCTTGTGGGCTCTCAGCAATATCAGTATATCCTTTCTTCCCCTTGGAGGACCTAGTGAGATAAAAGTGTGTACAAACTGGTGTTTTGTTTATTATCGTGTTCCAATACAAGCGCAAAGTATTTAAGTTGGAATCCTGAAGACCACAGCACATAATTCTATCACTTCGGAAAGGAGAATATTGTAGTCCCGGAAGTTCAAACTTCTCTGAAGAATATTGTCTTTCATCCTACTGTAAGGAAAACTTCCCATCACACCACATGATGTTCTTTTAATTTCAAATGACAGAGCAAAGTTTTCCAATAAGGTTATCAAAGAAGATATTCTTTACTTTTCTTCCTGTCTCCTGAGAATGGAGACTTTGGCCATAGAGTGTTCTGAAGAGTCTCATTTTGATGGAAGTTGTGAGCCAGGCTTGGTCTCAGTCCTGTCCTTCTCTGTATAATTTCTCTTGTGTAGCCTGTGCGCAGTACTCCATGCGAGACAACAATCAATAACTCCCTTATTAATTAAATGACACTTTATAAAGGCTCTCCTCCAGGGGCTCTGAGAAAGCCAGCTTTGGCTAGCTGTAAAGTTTTAGGTAATCATTTAAGAAAAAAACTGTTATTCATCATCTTTATGGCAGATCACAGCCGCCACATTCTCCCCAGGAGTTCAATCCATCAAGATCTTCAATGCAAGGACGACTAACAAGGTCCCTGTCACTTTGGGTGAAATATACAGGTACCACCAGAAGCTCCTGAGTTCAGCCAGGAGCACAGTTATAGCCAGCTCCTGGGCCTGCATTCTCCTGTATTCTGTTAGAGTTCTCTTGCTTGCTCTCATGGCAGAGTGGTAGTGGATAAAAAGGACTTACTCAGTCCCTCCTCTTAGAGACAGTGTCCTGTGGGCAAGATGCCATAGACAATGTGTGAGATCTTCAGGAGAGGCAGTTCAGCTGTGGTCATAGGCACTTGGGGAATTTCCAACTCTAACATCAACATTCTGCATTATTAATACCACTCAGTCAGAATTAAGTGTATGGTGTTCTGCAAAATGTTTTAAATTATGCTACCTCATTTGATTCTCATTTGTTCTCCACATTATATAAGTTAAATGACTAGAGAGGCATTATCACTCTCAATTTGCAGACATGGAAGCTGTGCCCCAGAATGTTTGCCTAGGTTAAGGATTTGGACTCACACCTAGCTTCAGGCAGCATGCTTCCTTTTTAAACTATTGCATGCCTATGACTTCCACCGCGACCTTCCTAGTTTCTTTTCAGTGCACTGAGCAAATGAATTTTGAACTAAGCTATTTTGTAGTCCTTTCTGCTTGCCTGTGTCAGTAAGACCTTCCCTTAAGTAAAATGCCCTGGAACAAGACAAAGTTCCACTAACTGAGTTGCCAGAAGATTCCCCATTCTATCCTAGGTGCATGTGCAGCCCTCCAAGAAAGGCAGCAGACCTGCTTGTTTGCGATGGCCACATTCCTGAGCACGGACAGCTCAAGCCTTTCTCTGGTCTCTGAAGTGCAAGGAAGCAATCAGATCATCATCTCAGCCACGAAAAGGGAGCTGGGACCTGGGGAGACGGTCCAGTCCGTAAAGCGCTTGCCACACTGACATAAGGGTCTGAGTTCCAACCTCCCGAACACTCGAGAAAAGCCAGGTATGATGGTCCACATTTATAATCCCAGCACAGGGGAGATGGAGACAGCAAACTGTGTCAGCTCTTAGCCAACAAGTCTAACCAAATAGGTGAGTTCTAGGTTCAGGAAAAGATCATCTATCAAAATAAATGATGGTGCTGATGATGATAAACATGAACAATGACTAAGAAAGACATCCAGTATTGACCTCTGATTTCCACATATACTATCACACAGTGCATATATACCAATTTATAGATGCATACACAAAAGCAGTAAACACACATACAGACACATAAAATAAAAATAAAAAATAAATAAAAAAAGGGCTGAAGTAGATGTGAACTGAATCCAGGCCATTTTTAGAATGTAGAGAGAGAGAGAGAGAGAGAGAGAGAGAGAGAGAGAGAGAGAGACTCCTTCAACCAACTTCCCTCCCTTCTGTCTCTCCCCCACCCTTCCTGTCTTCTTCGTGTTTCTGAATGTGTGTGCCTGCAGTAGTCAGTGGAACACATGCAGATTCAATTGGCATTCATTGTGTTCACTAAATTCAATGCTTTTGCATGGATTGCATTGTTTAATTCTAATTCCTTGAAATGGGTATTAATGTCTCCATTATTCAGACAAAGGACTGAGACTCAGATAGGCAAAGTGATTTTATGTTCAGTGTTACATGTGTTTTTCATCCTCCCCAGCATAAGTGCCAGAGTCCCATGTGATTTTGAGTATGTCTTCTTTTGTGATGAATACTTTCTCCATTGGACATATCCCAAAGCCATGTGGCCTAATTCTCTCACTACCAGGAACTTTAGCATGGGCTCACAGAGTGTGGAACACTGAAGCAGTATGGAAATCACTCCCTGTTCAAGAATGGGAAGAAAGGCTGCTGTCTTGCTCAAGTGAGGGCTCTGGCTCCCTAACTCCCAGGACTGGGACACAGACCCAGAGACACAAAAACGGAAGGCTTGAACTGATCCCTTCTGCCTGTTCAGTGGCATGTGGAGCAACTATAGCTGATTTACCTGCTCTCTCAGTGCGGAAAGCCAATGTTAGAATCCTCTGCCGTGCAAATGGTCCCTGTTGACTAGAAGGAAGAAATGTAAAATCATGAGTATCCTCTGCCATGGGGATAGTCCTTGCTAACTAGAAGAAATAAACAGGTGTTTGTTCAGAACGATGCTGAGCGGAACCGGTGTGTTCCTCTACACCTTTCCTTGGGATGTGAGAAGGGAAGAGAATAATATAATATAAAAAGAAAGAAGAGAAGCAAGAGGCTCATGTAGTAATAGCCCAAAGTAACAAAAGAGTGAAAGGGAAAAGAAGAAGGAGTTATGAAATAACANTAGATAGATAGATAGATAGATAGATAGATAGATAGATAGATGATAGATATGTAGAAAGATAGAGAGATGACAGCAGACTGACAATAGGAATAATTCATATAAAAATGCCTCAGCTTAATTTAAATGAAGATAGCACCAGTGAGGAGAACTGTCTTTAAAACCTTGCTTTCTAGAAACTTCTATGAGCACATACTCTTTCCTTGGCACTATCTCCATTCCCAAGGGAAAGTGACTAACCTTTCAGGATGCTAAAGTAATATTCAGAAATCTTTTGTAGGTGACATACTTCCTAATTCCAGGTAACTTAGACATGAAAGAGAATTCATTTGTTCTTCCACCAAAGCTTGAAAAGGTAGAAGAATTGTGGCATCCAATGTGTAAACCAAGACCAACACACAACAGGGCTGATCTCTGAACTCAGAACCTATTATAACACCAGAGTTCAAAGCTGGAACTTATTTGCTCAGACTCTTTCAGGTTATCTGCAGTTCTGAAAGTCCTGAAGGAATCAGATCAACTTTGGGAGGAAAATATTCAGAAAGATTCCCAGCTCTCTGATGTAGGACACACTAACCTAGACCAATCTTAAAGCCAAAAAGAGAATCAAGATGGGCCAAGCAGTGGGTTCTCTGACCCAGACTGCAGCCAAGGGTATACTGTGATGGGCAGCTCAGACTAAAATAAGAGTACTGGGAAGATTCACAGAGTCATAGTTAAGGTAAGTAGGGCTACTCTTGCTCAGAAGAGAAGAGCCTTGAACCCCAAAATTTAAAATGACAGATATACACCAAATTGTTTTTGAGTCATAATTCCTTGTAATCCTTAAGCAAGCACTGCTACATAGTGTCTTGTCTAAAATGAATGAGGCCAATACTGTTTCAGATTTTGGATTTTTTTTCAGGTTTCAGAATATTTATCTGTATCTACTATATCTTGGTAATGGAACCCAAGCACAAAATTTATGTCTCTTTTATGTCTTACATATGCAATTGATAATAATTGTGTGCAATATTTTCAATGTATTTCTATTTGGACTGTGACCCATAACATGAGGCTAAGGTGAGAAACTTTCAACAGCGGCATGATGGTGACATTCCAAAACTTTCAGATTTTGGAGAAGTCCAAAGCCTGAATTTTCTGATTAAGAGTGCTCAATCTGCATGTACTAAGCTTGATGAGGCAGGGTTCTGCATGTGCTTTTTAAGGCCATTTCCCCAGGATCCATAGTAAACAGTAGGTACTCAAACAAGTGTTGACTGAAAGGGAAGTAATGTTATTGAAGCCATCTCATGATCCTTGACCAGTTGAAGCAACCAGAAGGATGGGGCCTGAGAGCTGTCTGGCTTTCTTCCTTCTCGTCCTTTCTACCCCACAGTGATGTGGGATTCCCTTCTGTAGGCTGTGATTACCATTGGTTAATAAACAATTTCTTTGGGCCTATTGCGGTGCAAAATAGGGCAAGGTGGCACTTCTAATCAGATAGCGGAGAGAGTAGGCAGAGTCAGGGAGACACAATGTAGCTGCGGCAGGAGACGGATGCCGGGTGCTGGTCAGAACCTTATCAGTAAACCATAGGCTTCATGGTAAAATATAAAATAATAGAAATGAGTTAATTTAAGATGTAAGAGCTAGCTAGAAATATGTGTAAGTTATTGGCTAAACAGTGTTGCAATTAATATAGTTTCTGTGTGATTATTTGGGGTCTGGGCAGCTGGGAAACAAATAAGCAGCCTCCAACTACATCCCAGGTTGCCTCCTGTGCTGCTGTGTGATGAACTCTTTTCTCATCAGAGCAAGACTCCATACAGGGGACCACAGAGGAGCCTCCTTCCTTCTCACCAAGCTAACAAGAGAAATAAGTCCAATACCTGGGACCAGCTCAAGGAGAAAGGCTGGCCGGGCAGGATGAGGACTGGGAAAGGAATTGGATTGGTTTGGTTTAGTTTGCTTTTATGGTGCTGAGGATTGAACTTGGGGCCTCATGCATGCTAGGTATACAACCTACCACTGAACTATATTGTGAGAGTTGGGAAGAAGAATAAGAGACAATTCTTGGGAGACTTTTTCTGTTCCTAGGTTGGTCTCTTGTCAGGTGCCAAGTAGAGACAATATTATACATAGTTCTTATTCCTCCCAGAAGTAGTTCATGTAGTTATGAGTGTATAAGTGAGGTTTATGGGAGGTTGATCAGTTGGTGACATTGGAAGGAAGCCTGATTTGGAACATGCTGTGGATTGAGCAAAGGAGAAATTTTGGAGCCCACCTATGCAAATGAGACTATGTAGAAGAGACAGGTCGATGAAATACCAATCAGCCACAGAGTCACCAGGCAAGCAACCAATCCCTTCAGTGTGCTGTGCTGCTAGGTATGAACTGTAGAGGTTGGGTTATTGAACCCACTTTCCACTCAGGGTCTTTTCCACTTGTGATCTGTTTAACAGAATGTAAGTCTACTGTAAACTTAAGGAACAGCAGCACTATAATTGACCTACAACTAAACTCACAAATCCTCTTCTAGGCCAAGCATCAGGGTATGCTAATGGGAACCACTGATTGCGCTACACACCAAGGCTTGGCTGCTCTGTCTGGAAGTATTGAGCCATTTCTGCAGTGAAGATTATTCTCATGACAGCCCAGACTAACATATAACTGTACTGTCTGTAAGGCCAGCTTTGAAAAATAAATAAATAAATACAACAAGTAGCAGAAATCATTAGCGCTTACTTCCCCTGTCCTCATTAAGCCAGCATGAAGAAACAGTGTCCCATGTCACCCCTGACTTACGTCACTGGATGCTGCAGCTATGAGGGGAGGAAGGTTGGTAATTGGCTGTGTGTGAAGGTCATGCTCTCCGCGGAGAACTGCCCCACTAGCTGTGGGGCAGGTGGCCCAGCCCCAATAGTGTACCATCTGGCCCGACATCCCTAAGTGTCTAGCCTCTGGTTGACACGGGTTCCCTGTGCAGGGCTTTTCCTGCTGAGCTGAGAGAAGCATCAGGGGAAACAGAGCCATTAACTCCTCTGAAGAGCACTCCCTTGATCAAATACACTAACTGTGCTGTTTACTATGTAAACTCGGACAAAGCAGCCTCACGAAGGGGGTTCATAATAAGGGCTGTTAATATTTATGGCTGACATAGCAGGCTCCTCATTCCACCTTAATGAGCCCGTCACAGCCTGAAAGGCTATGACATAGGTTTTCCTCGGTTCTCGTTCGACTTCCTACCCCGGGGGGTTGGATGAGTAAGGCTCACCCGTGTTTGGCCCCAAACCTTCCTGAACTAGATCACACTATGGATGTGGACTGTGGAAGTGCCCAGCAGCATCTATTGTATACCTACCTATATCTTTGGATTGGAGGCTGTGGAGCAGAGGATGGACAGGTACTAGGTTCTAGAGGACTGAGAGGTTATGGAGGAAATGACTGCTGGAGGAAGAGACTGGGAGAGGCGCTCTGCTCTGGCCCGCTCTGCAAAGTAGCACAAAGAGCTCCAAGGGTTATAGCATCCCTGGGTTCTCTCTCATGTTAGAATGAAATTTTTAGTGGTGTGGCAGCCCTTTAATTGCCCCTAATTCTGAAAGTAACTCCTCATTCACACTCCTGTAAGCACCTCCAATAAACTCATTGGCTGACCAAGAGGGACTTTAGTGAAATCATTTATTTGGTCTGTTGTTGGTGACCTATTGGGGGTGAGACTTTTTTCTTGTTTTCCTGGGAAGTCATGCCACAGTCTTTTCTGTGAGTAAATGATCACATCCCCCAGGAGAACTGGCTCATCACATGGATGAAATCAACACTGATTACAGGTGCCCAAGACATTTCCAAGTCTGAGTAAACCCCAGTGGATTATCTATCCTTGCTACTGACCTGCTTCACAGGCAGTGACTACGTGGGCAACAAGTTTCTTTCCTCTTAACCTGATTTCATATTTGCACAAGAAGGGATTCAAGCAAGATAGAAATCACGACCTTATCTTACTTAGGATCACTGTCCGGAAGATGACAAACATAAGCAATGCAAGGAAGGTGGTGGAGGTGCGAGTCAACCAAAGCCCAAGATCAGGCTTCGGAGACTCCAGACACTTTCAGAGTAAAAGTACTAGTTTCTGTGTGCACATAGCTCCATCAGATTCAATGAGATCTGAAGTACTTCAGAACCATGTGTACTCAGCTCTATTAAGAACTTCTGACATTCCTTCAGCTCCCCTCAGACCTCCCCAAGGTATGTCATATTCAGAGTACTGTGGGCAGCCTTGTGAGGTAGAGACTATTGTGGGGCTCCCACTCCGGTGTTTGCTCGCCAGTGTAAGATTGAGGGATCAGCATTTAGAGGTAGATGGACCTGAGCTGGAACTTCACCCATCTCTATCTGGGAGTCTGTTTCCAAAGCTGACATGGAAATGCTGAAGTCCCTACTTCCTTAAGCCTGGACCTAGGTATACTAGGTCTGTTCATGAAGAGTACAGCATGTTCTATGATAGGAAAGCATAAATGTGGTACTTAGACTATATGGCTACTGTGTAGGAGCATCTATACCAGAAGGTTGTTTAGGGAATTGCATGTGATGGTGAATGTAATTTCTCTGGTGCTTTGTAAGTGCTGACAATTTTCTAATTGATATAGTAAACATAAATATCAACTCTGTACCATGGTTTGTATCCAAAGGTTCACTTTCTTTCTCTACTAGATGATGCCTCTGACTGCAGGTCCTATCTCAAATCCTTGAAAATGAGGATATCAGTGAAATTCTTAGTTCCAAGGCTTTGCCGAGAGCAAACAGGCCAGTAAAAAGATGGAATTTGGTAGAATTCAGTAGAAGGTGGAGGCTCAGAGGAACCTACAGGGACAGCAGACAAGTGGTCCAGAGAAACATATGGACAGGCAGGAATGCCGGTCCAGCAGGACTCAGAGAGAAGTCCAGGATTGCTGCCTAACTTATTACAGTCCCCAGTCCCCAGGTGCTGGCTGTGGCTCAGTGGAGAAGCTGCTGGAGCGCAGTGGGTGCAAGCTAATCTTGTTGCAGGTTCCCAGGTGCTGTGTTTGCTTCTCAGTAGGGAGGGGTAGAAGTAAAGCAAGGGTGGTAAACAAATGGATAGCTAGCTGGGCATGCTCCAAGAGGAGGCCTGACCTCCCCCTGCAAAGCAGAACCTGCCAATACCTCTCTTTCCTCATTCTTTAATTAAAATAGAGCCAGTGAGCTTTGTTTGGGGAGGGGAACAGTTGCTGCCAGGCAGAAATGCTTACAGAAGCTAGAAGGTCTTTCCTGGGTTCTCTGAATGAGAATTGTATCTCAAGGGAGTAGGGATGAAGTGGAGTTTGGAATAAAGAGAGGTTGATGGATGAAGAGAATGAAAAAATCTGTTAGCAGTGCTTTAAGCTCCTGAGAGAGTGGCTCCTGAAGAAGCCAAGTAAACAGCTTCCTGATACTCAAGATTTGTTAATTAAGCATTTGGAATAGGCTGGGGGTGGGTGTAAGGATGCAGACAATAGAACCGAGTTCTCAGAGCCTTCCAGGCTTCATAGAAGACAAGATATTGTAGGGCCAGGGGCCTGAGTGAGGTGTCATTCAGACACAAGAGAGACAGGGCACTGTCACTGCAGGAGGCCTTGTTAATTGGAAGGCCACCTATAAGGGAAACAGGAATGGTGAAGGAAATTTTATGAGTGAAAGCAAAGACCTTTTAACAAATTGTGTTAGGACAACAGAAGCCACAGAACAAAGGGATTCCCATCTGGTATGAACTGGACACACAGCATAAGCAGGCAATCTATTGCTATTGCCTTAAGCTCTGTGATGTTGGATTTTCTTCTCTTTAAGTTCACATTGGCGCGAGGGGCGCACTCACCCACTGAGATGACGGCACTGTTCTAATGGGAGCTCACCAAGGCCAGCTGGACTGGGACTAACCTACCTGAAACACACTGTGTGTCAGACTTGACCGAACCATTACCCATTAATAAATGCTGTGCTCCTTAGTTTTGTCAATTTTAAACAAACTGAAATCACCTGGGAAGATGGAATCATCAGATTGGCCTATAGGTATTTTCTTGATTAATGATTGACCTGGGAGGGTAGGCTTTCCCACCTCTCATCAGGGCAGTTAGTTATATAAAAGAGCAGGCTGAGCAAGCCATGAGGAACAAGTCAGTACACAGCATTCCTTCATGGCCTCTGCTCCAGTTCCTGTCTCCAGGTTCCTGCCTTGATTTCCTGCCCCGAGTTCCATCAGTCATGGACTGAGACCTGGGTTTTATAGATGAAATAAGCCCTCTGCTTCTCTAAGTTGAGTTTATCACAGCAAAAAAGAAACAAACTCGGACAGATGCCTACTTCACTTCTTGTATTTCCAGCTTAAAAAAGAACTCCAATAAACACTCCTTTGTATACACATTTGCACCTTGGTCTTGATTACAACGAAATAAATAATGGAAAGATACATAGCAGGTTAAAAAGGGTTGTATGACTTTATAGAAGATTTGTGGCTGAGGATTGTCAGTATGGAAGAAGTTGAAGAGAGCAAAAAAAAAGAACAAAACAAGACAAACAAATAAACAATTCACATGAAAAGTTATGGATAATATAATCATATTTATGCAATTCTGTAAGAGTCTAAATCTATCTCTAGTTCCACACAATCACATTTCCACCTACTCACATGCAAAAATTTTAAAAACTTAAAATTACTTAGTAAATTTCAAAAAGGAAGTCACTAGACCATTTAAGACTCTAATGAAAATGCAAATGCTATTTAGGCTGATCAAATACTGGGGGATTATCAAACAGTTATTTATACTTCTGCTCAGGACAGTCAGGAATTAGCAACTGCCTGCTGAGGGAAGAAATAATGGTAGTGCAGTACCCGGGATAGCCTGATGCTGGTGTGGTAGCAGAGGAAGAGGTAAGGGAAATCAGGATGCTCTTTAAGGCTAGGCCAAGAGAGACTTGAAATGGATCAGTGAGGACTCCATATTGAAAGGTGTCAGGTTGCATACACACTGGGGTGGAACTGCTAGCCATAAGAAAGAAAGAAAGAAAGAAAGAAAGAAAGAAAGAAAGAAAGAAAGAAA
>LOEQ01001336.1:191672-201924 GCA_001685075.1 Bramus lutescens
AGGAAGGAAGGAAGGAAGGAAGGAAGGAAGGAAGGAAGGAAGGAAGGAAGGAAGGAAGAAAAAATGCTTGTGCCATTATCTGGTTGAACATTATTTTATAAAAAGGAGTTACTTTTTCTTTAGAATGCCTCCAATAACTAGCGCAGTGCCTAGCCTGTCATTTTAAGAGCCCAAGAAACCTTTGGTGATTAAGAAGGAGAGTGAGACTAGTGACATCATTATTCTTCCAGGCTATAGGCCAGAAAGCCTGCTCTATGCCCTGGATGGATGCTGGCTGGGACCTGAAGCAGGTCCAGAAGCTTCTGCACTCCCTTCCTATAAGCAGTAGTATCTGTTGGCCATTCCGCCCACCAGAGACCCCTCACTCAGCATGGTGTTTCCACTAGAACTCTGATCCTCCGTCAGCACTTCCTGTGACTGGGCTGTCATCTATGCCTCTGTGGAGACAGCTTTTTAACTAGGGTTTCCACCTAACCCCAAAAGTATAGATCATACATGTGTTGATGAGGTCATAATTTACTTTCTACAATTACCACTACTTTCTTCCCGTTTGTGTTTCCTCCAAAAAAAAAAAAAGCCCAGTCTTTGAGGTGCTCAGAGCTGTCTTCTCTTGCACACCTGACCGCACCCAGAATATCATATCTACTCGACTGGAGAAATTAACTTCTTATAAAATGTAAAGAACTGGCCAAGCATTCAAAATATAGTTAAATAGAGGATCTTATAGGCTCACCTGGACCAAGGTGTTAGGGTCTGATAACCTCTTAATGCGTTATCTTTAAAAGCAGACAGGCATCATTACAGAGTACAGAGTAAATGTGCTGTTATGCACCATCTGATAAAACGCTGGACTCTGGCTAAATTTTCTGAACATAAATATATTTGATGTATGTGTATCCTAGAAACCAAGTGGTTAAATATCAGGTTACTTGGGATGTGGCAAGAATGTGTTGGATTCTGTTTATTAAAAACTGAGCCTGGATTCTTTATCAGATGAGATGCTTCTAACCAGAAATAGTGGATTACAAAATAATATGTAGCTGAGATACTGAGGGGACTTCATCATGTTATATACCAAGAACCCCAGTATCCAGTTAATTGAACAGCTTGAAACATTTCTCATTTCTTTATGGTCCATGTGATTGCAAGTTGGTTGCAGCTGTTCTTTACAATGTGCAAATATGGCAGTCATATTATTATCAAATAAAAGTCGCTACTATTAAATAAATTACAGGAATGATTTCACTTCTCCCTCCCCATGCATCTTTTTCCCATCGGTAGAAGATTTTGCAGAAACTCTTTGTATTAATTCACATCTAAGCACAATCATAGGAAATATAACCAGAATCCAAGGACAAAATGCAGCAGAGACTTATTTCTTGCTCATCTCACAGTCTGGTTCAAGTTGAAGGCTATTGAGGATGCTCTCCTCCATGAATGCTTTCAGGAATCTAGTCTTCCATTTATTACTTTCATCATTCTTCATGATCTAAGGATAATCTCCTTCTGGGTGGGAAGCAAAAATGTTATACAGTCATGGGAATTGGCATAGTTCTCATCTACTCAAATTCTACTTGAGAAAACCAGTTACATGATCTTACCCACACGCAAAGGGCTGGGGAATATACCCTAATATTATGCCACAGAAGAAGAGGAGGATGTGGTTATTAGCAAGAATCATCAGTCTCTAACATATCCTATCAGATTGGTCAGTGTTGGGTCGCAAACTCACTAGTGTCATTTTCAAGAGGGAAAAGACACATCATAATGACCCTAAAATGATTACCAATAATCCCTTGCTACTACTAATGTCTCCATTTAATCCCTGCCTTTTTACTCTGAAAATTCATAAGGTGAGTGACTTTTGAGCCAGTAAAATTTACAATCTGTGAAGTCACAACCAGATTTATGGGTTTTTCTTTTCATAACAAGAATAACAGAATATCATTCTGGGAATTATATTTTGTCACATTATATAAGATTAAATTAGTCTTTTTTCATATCCATAATACCATACCTAATGTACACACATTAAAAAAAGAGGTTTATTAAAATCACATTTGGAGGCTAAATGTCCATGCCTTATGGCAAAATCACTGACCCTAGCAATTTCTCTATGGAAGCATCATCCCACAGTGGATGCCATCATCATGGGGACACAGATGAGATGGATGCGTCACATGGTGAGCTAGGAAACAGAGAACAACTCAGGGGTCAGCCTCACTCTTTTCTATCAACTTATTTTAGGCAAGAACGTCTTACTCAGTCCCGCAGATCTGTACCAGTCCTTTCCAAGAACACTGCCCTCAACTGTTCCTTCCCACTACACCTTCCTTCATATTTTCAGACCATCTAATAACTGCCACAGTGAGGACCAACTTCCCATTATGTGACCCTATGGGGGCTGCACAGCAGACTCTGTCTATCTGGACAATCTCTTTGTGGTTGATGGAGGAATCTCCCTTCTTGAAGATGCCAGGAGCTTAAAGGAGGAAATTGAAAACGATAATCTAACATTTGTAGGAAAATGGATTGTGCACATAACTTCTTAAAGACAAGGTTGTGGGACCCAACTAAGCTGTGTCCAAACTCCTGGCCTGCAGAAATAGTGACGTAAATGTGTTAAGCATGTGGGAGAGTGCTGTGCATCCTTTGACTACTAGCATAGCTTAGATTAATCATGACGTCCCCCAGGAAGAGAATGGAGTCAATGCATCTGATCTGTGGGAGAATAATCAACCAATTAAGAGAAAGCTTTTTTAGGAAGGCTTATGGAATACCTGGCTATAGGTACATGGATAGTGATTGATACAGATGTCCTCTGTCAAAAAAGAAAAATGCATGTCATGAGGTAGGGACTGTTTGTAGGAGAAAGCCTAGGTGGTAGTAGTACCAGGGGAAAATATGTAATTAGAGCATTTCCTACCGTGTTTGAAGCCCTTCATGTGTTCTGTATAAAATAAGTCTGTGACCCCAGCATTTAGGAGGTAGAGACAAAGGGATCAGAAGTGCAACCCTCTTTGGCTACATAATAAATTTTAGCTACACGAGACCCTGTCTCAGAAAAAGTGTGTGTGTGTGTGTGTGTGTATGTGCGTGTGTGTATGTGATTGTGTGTGTGATCATGTGATCATGTGTGTGATCATGTGATTGTGTGTGTGTATGTGTGTACAAATATCAGCATTAATTATGTTTCCAATCTCTTTGAGAATCTAATTAAATTCTGGACATCTCAAAGAACAAAATTTCCTTAAATACCTTTATATAAAATTCTGCATACAATTTACGGAAAACCCTAAGTTAGGGATGGGATGTATAGGGCCTGTAGATACGGGCTGCTGGGGCCTGGAGGTATGTGATACATGCAATGATGTATGGAGATGTTTGGGGGAAGCCTCACATAATGTGTCTTAGACAAAAAACATGTTCAGAGTGTTACCTTGGACTGGAGAGAGTGAAGGGTAATCATAGCGAGGATGGAGGGAGGAACAAAAACAGACTGCATTAATTCACATCAGGAATAATTTTGATATAAAGCAGAGCCAGGGCTCCAGAGTGAGTGAAGCCAGAAAGGCACCAGGAAGAGGAGGTGAGAAGAAAACAATAGAATTGTTTAGAGGAACAACAGAGAGTCCTTCCAAGTGAGTGAAGGCATCTGCTCTGATGCCTATGCTGGGGCAAAGAGTAGACACGGAAAAAAACAGAATGTGGGCCTCTACAGGGTCATTGACTTCTCCAGTAGATCTATTTTTTTCAATTCAATAACAACCCCAATATTAAGATTAGCACTTTCCAGAACATATGGGTAACTACCTTATAACCAATTGCTGATCTCATTGGTCACATTTGCCTTCCCTTTGTGATGGTGTCAGCAACAGTTAGCGCCACGAGCATTGACACGGCCTGATGACGAAAAGAACAGAGGGAAAACTGCAACATAAATGGCGCAGTCCTGCCAAGTGGAACCAAATGAGCTGGTGTATTAGAAGAAGAGGAAAATGTCACAGGGACACAGATGCAGGCCAGATTTACAGGACCTGTTGGATATCTTCCTGTCCTGGGAGAGTAACTCAGTTTGGCGATGTGATACCAACTGTACCACTGAATTAATTTGATTACATTGCATTGCTTTGATCCACAATTTATTTATATTTAATCTGTAAGTTCATTTTGTTACAGCCATGAAAGCTGCCCACAACAGTGTGTTTTCCTCTACTTCTGTAGCAGGAATCCACTCTGCAGGCCTTGCTGGTGAATATGACACATGATTGGTTCTGGTTAGTGGGTTGTGAGTGTAAAGAGATGTAGCCAGAGCATGCACCGGACGGATGATTCCCTCAAGGAATGACCCAGACTCTAGCAGCCTTTGAGATTAGGCTCAGCATGATTGTGTGTCACTTAGAAGGAGGATAAATTCTGAGAGACAAGTGGCAAGACATGATAAGCAAACATCATAGAATGTTGGCCCAAACCTAGGGGGATTCCTGCATCAAGCACCAGACCTAAATTAATGATGCAATCAAGAGGGAAATTGAGGGTTCAGGTGATAGCTTAGGTAGAAAAGAGCTTACCTTACAAGCACAAGGACCTGAGTTTGATCCTCAAATCCACAGTTTTAAAAGTCCAGTATGGTGGTGTACAAGGGAGGCAGAAACAGGATGGGGGAGGGTGTCTCTGAAGTTTGTTGACTGGCAAGCCTAGTCTATTCTGTAATTCCAAGGAGAGATACTGTGTCAAAGTAAGTAGCACCAGAGCAACAACAGTCAAGGCTGTCCTCCCGTCTTTGGTGCACAGACACACACACACACACACATGCACATACACACTTGTACACACATGAACATAAAGAGGACAACTGGGCTTGGGATGTAGCCAAATGATAGAAAAGAGGATGCGCTGTAGGGATATGACATACTGCTTCATAGCAATTTTTTAATAATCAGAATTCGATTCTAAAATAGTGATAGCATAATAAAGAGAATAATAATTACAAAAGTCATTACCATAGTCATCTGCTATCAGATGTTACGTGCTGTACCTAATCTTATGTGCTGTGATTGTATTCAGCTGCCAGTGTAGTAGATGCACTGATAGGATTATAGTCACAAGCAAATGAGAAATGTTTTGTATGGTGTTAAGATGGCTTTGATGTCACCAGGTGATAGCAAATTTTCAACTCTGTCATAATCTCATGGAACCATGGTCAGATATGCAGCCCTACGTGGAAAAATCCTATGGGACACATAGCTGTAATCCTTAGGATACTGCTCAGAGCCTCTAAACTCTCAGGCACTAACTGGAGGCTAATAAGTAGGAACTGAGTTCAAGTTCTCCCTTATACTTACTCTGAGTTATATTTGGCCAAAAATTCATCCTTATGCTTACTCTGAGGTATATTTGGCCAAGAGGTAATTCTTGTGGGAAATTATAGGGCAAGAGGAAATGAGGTGAAAGGAGTAGGTACTTGTCCACTCTGCCAGCTACCCTGGTTCTAGAAGCCTGTTTGTGGTGGTTTGAAGGAAAATGGCCCCTATAGGCTCATAGGGAGTTGCACTGTTAGGAGTTGTAGCCTTGCTTGAGGAAGTATATCACTGAAGGTAGGTTTTGAGGTTTCAGACACTTTAGCTAGGTCCAGCGTTGCCCTCTCTTCCTTCTGCCTGTCAACCCAGATGTTGAACTTTCAGCTTCCTCTCCAGCGCCTTGCCTGCCTTCATGCCACCATGCTCCCTGCCATGACAAAAATGGACTAAACTTCTGAACTGTAAGCCAGCCCCAATTAAATGTTTCCCTTCATAAGAGTTGCCATGGTCATGGTGTCTCATCACCGTAATGGAAACACTAAGACACGGCGACTTCCCTACTTAGTCCTAGATGCTATTAGCCCTCAGCTTTGGTACTACACCAGGTTTGATTTCCTTAATCTCTCTCTCTCTCTCTCTCTCTCTCTCTCTCTCTTATAAAACTACAAATATGGAGTACATAAAATGACCCTGGGCTTCTTCAATTTGGCCTTATGCTTTCTATCTTGCTGATACCTGACTGGGGTACTAATGGTGCCTTCTGAGCAGGTCTGCTTCCAGCTGTTCTGTGATATCACATGTGGTGAGGAGAAGTCAATCGTTTTAATCACTAAGCATCTGGAATGTTTATTAGGATCTATTGTGAGAAATAAGAATGCTGATATCATTTAGGAAGGTAAATATGACAAATTAATACATAGTTTAGCATTTGTGGGTGTCTTCATAATATTAGAAGTTATCCTTGGAAGGCATCCACAGGAAGTTGTTTACTTGAAAGTGATGGTCTCTCTCCCCTGCTGAGAAACCCTGATCAGGTAAGGAAAGAAGCCAGGCAGACCTGAATGCCTAGGCTGGTGCCCTGGGTTACTTCAGGTGGAGCTTTTAAGCTTCTCTTTCTGCATCCATCAAAAACAGATCATAGAGCTGACTCAGGGGACTCTGAGGTTGAGATAATGTATGTAAAATGTTTAGCAGACTGTTTGACATTTAGTGTGCATTCTGTGAATAAGAGCTAAGGTCACCTCATTAGTGATAGCTACAATTAAACTGTTAGTAACAACCACCTAAGGGATTAGAGTCTAGGGACCAGCATAAAGAAATAATGGACAGAAACAGAGAAGAGCTGGGTGAGAAGAGCAGAGCAGAGAAGGGTTAGATAGTCTGACAGTCCTTTGGAGAAGGTCCCTGGTGAGGAGCCACAGTACAGGTAGGGATGGAAGCTGAGCTGGGACCTGTCTACAGCTGGTTAGATGGGGGAGTGAAACCATCTATTAAGAGTGTCTGGGAGATGAAGTCAGAAAAGATCCCTGTCTGTCATTATCTTCTCCATATCTATCCACAAAGAGGAACACTGTAGTGACCCTTAAAGCAGAGCATCCAGAGGCCCTGCAAGGAACATGCCTTTGCTAAAATTTGGTAAGAGTGACCCAGTTCCAAGCATGTCAGGGGCATGCCAGCTAAGATTTGGGATGTTCACCTGCTGGATGGGATATGACACATGACATGGAGCAGTCACCTAAGCAACAGCTACAGATGAGACTTGATTCTCTCACCAAAGTTTTTCCTTTAGGAATGGTGCCCTGAGGAATGGTGGTCCCTCTAGCTAGTCGGGGAGGAAGATGGTCCCAGGTCATCCCCTCCTCAAAATCTCTGCATCTCCCTAGTGTCTACCTCAGCAATAAGGCCAAATTGTTTCACCATACTAAGATACTAAGAAAAATTTTGGCACCTCATAGATGTTTTCATTATTAATGGTGCTGGTAGTGATAACAATAATGATTTTATAGCAGTTTTTATCCAGAGTAAGCAGCCAACAGGAAATAATGCATTCAATCAGCAAAAAAGTCCTGTGCTTGGAAAATTTCCTGTCAGAGCCCTATCTCTTTCCTCTATACACACCAAAACACACAGCTGCACATTCTACACACACACACCTACCTGAAATAGATATACCATATACAAACCATATACTGAAGATACATCACACAGACACACATAGATCTTACACCGTGTACACTATACATACTATATACATCTATGTATATGTATTATAACAATACACATCCCCAAATCACAACACTTGTACTACAGACTACACATATATTGCATATTATATTGCACATATATCCATGTATATCACATAACATGCACACCATATACCATTATATACACCATAGACACACACACACACACATGTAAGTACACATACCAAACACTATACACCCAAACCATACCACATAGACACACAAGTGTATGAAACTTTCTCCAACACCCACACATACCACACAGGCTCACACAAACTGCACAAAAGCATGAAACATGCTGCGTAAGCCACACATGTCACATATGTTCACATAAACCATGTAAACATGCACTCACCATACATCTCTACATAGTGTATTTTGATTCATGGTAATAGCTTGTATAAATCTTCTTGGAAGCCCATAAGATGGTTTTTGTTTTCTTCATACTTACAGAGCTTCTAAAAAATAAAATCATTTATTCCAATGATTAGAAAGTGACGATATTCTGATGATACCCACATAACCTGGAATATGAAACAAGTCAAATACAAAGAGAGAGAGAGAGAGAGTAACAGAAGATTAGAAGCTAATTTCCAAACACTGAGGCAGGAAAGAGAAGTCATTGGTGGACACTTGGGTGGGCTGGGAGACACAGGGAGCCTGGATTTGAGGCAGGCAAATACAAGGCTCAGTGCTACAACTGAGCATCCATTTGGCTTAGGCTATGGGTATATTCCTTTCCTCACAATGCACTTGGCAACATAGGATCTTCTTCTGTAATATGTATATAAAGCTCTCTTCCAGAAAGGCACTCAGCAACTCACATCCCCATCTTCATCAAGCTACATATATTACCACTCCAAAGAGCAGAACAAATCTTTCTTCCACTGATAGCTGTCATGTGTAGATAGTTTCTATTCACATGCATTTTCCAAAATATCTGATACAGGAATAAGGGAATCAGATCCACCTGAACTGGTTTTGATAATGTGCAGTAAGGGAAACTATGCTCTCTGAGTAACCTTCTAAGGAAAAACTCTATTTTCTACCTCATGCTTATGAATAATTGGAAATATATGTTATTAAAACAAGATACGCCATGGGCAGGGGTGTGCCCTGGGAATAAAAGTTTACCTAACGCATCTGTCAATCAGAGTAGAGATTCACTTAACCATAACCTTTAGTAACCATACACATAACCATAACCATCACACTTGTAGTCCTTATAACAAAATCCTCTGGCAGTAACTTTGGGACCATTGAGTATTTTCTCACTTGTGTGGTCCTCTGTCGAGAGGAGCATGTTATTTCTGATTTGTATGGGTACTTTGAATTTGAATAGTTTCCCACTTTGTCATCTCTAAACACTTGTCCAGTTCTTTGATGGAGATACCTAGAACCTGAAGACAGCTAACCCAGGCAACAACCACAAACAGAGCAAGTGAGCTTCTAAATCTAGAATGAAGAGAACCTGAGGTAGCCAGAGACAGGAAAACCAGGTCTGGCAGAGGCATATGGCGAGCCAAAGGCAGAACTCATTCTAATGACATTAGGAATGTGTTCTTGTTAGCATGAAGTTAAATGTGTAAGCATCATGACATCTCTGAATACTGTGATACTGAGTCTAGGTGTTCCCTCTATCCAAGATGTATATCCTGAAGTTCATTTATACATAAATGATTCTGTCTGTGTCTGTAGCTGCATTCTTTGGCAGTGTGTTTCTTTTACCAGTAAGTGGTTTTGGTTTTGTTCATCTAAGCAACTTGAGTGTCTTTGCTGTACAGGTTGGCTCTCCTGATTCCCAGATGAAATGTCCTATTCAAAATCTTCTCTTCCTATAAAATAATTCTCTAAGAATCACTCTCCTTGTTCATCTTGGTGAATGATTAATTGTATAGAGCTTCTTTGTTTTCTAAATCAGCTCTAGTTACCACAAAACTTCAGGGAATATTTAAAGCATAACATCACCCTTATCCACCTAAATAACTGTGATCAGGGACAAGACCTAGGATGAGGAACTAACTGAAACATTGTACAGAAGACACTTGCTGGGGCCCTTCACATACTACATCTAACCTCTCCACCCCATCAGATATCTCCTACCTTCTCTAGTGTCTAGCTAGGCATTTGAACCTGCTTGATCCTCCCCTCCTCACCAACACCCCAAACATAGTCCCAAACTCTAGATTTAGACCAGGATGTGCACTCTACACACTAGCTCAGTCCCCTGTATCTGCCTGAATTCATTCCATTTGGACCATATCCAATCTCAAGACCGAATCTGACTCGAAATCCTCTCTGCTAGCCTAACTTGTTCTGCCCATATCAAAAACATAATTAACAAAAGAAGTCTGTATGCCCAGATAACACTGCAAAAATACAGACAACATAAAATATCAAGGCAATAAGCCCCAAACCCATCAGCCCTGTAGAAATGTTTGCCAATGAGAATTGCCTAGTGAACCCTGAAACACTGAATTTAAAAAGGATAATAATAAACTTCATCAGAGAATTCAAGGACTTTACAGAAGACACAAAGAGCCAGATAAACTTAGAGATAGACTTTAAAGAGAATAAAGCCCCAATGATATCCTCAAAAAACAAACAAACAAATAAAAACATCCACAATATAAGGCTGATTGAAATAATTAAGACAATCTGTTGCGGGAGCTCCTTCCGCTCCTTCAGCCAATAGCCGCTGAGATACCA
>LOEQ01001336.1:205734-254167 GCA_001685075.1 Bramus lutescens
AGCATTCAGTTCTGTTTTCCCTGCCTACCTAAGTTCTGCCCTATCAAAAGGCCAGGGCAGTTTCTTTATTCGTTAACAGAAGGACCTACTACACCAGGGTATGAAAACAAGCATAGATCAAATACTCCTTTTCCTCCCCAACTTGCTTTTGGTCATGGTATTTTATCATAGCAATAGAAACTCTAACTTGGATAGTGCAGAAAAAAAGCACTTCACAAAAATCAAACATACCTTTCTGAGTCCTAAACAAAGTGAAACTAGAGAGAACATAGTTCATAATAAAAAGGATATATATATGATATATAACATATATATATTCTTCATATATGTGTGTATACGTATGCATATACATATATATATGAGAAACATAAAAACATATTCTTTTTAATCTGAACAGAAAGCTCTCAAGAAAAGGGAGGCTGAGAAATATCTCAAAACTGTACTTTGTCCCTAGAGATTAGGTAAATGTAAATAGAATCTTTGAGATTTTATGTTAACCCACTGAGGATGTCAGTGATCAACAAAACAACCAAATGCTAGAAAGGATGTGGGAACAAGGGATCCATCTACCATATGACTCAGTGACACTGCTACTTCTTGGTATATACTGAAAGGACTCAATATCCTACTCCACAGGTACTTGTTTAGTCATGGTTACTGTGGCCCTATTCACAATAGCTGGAAAGGAAAAACAACCTGTATGTCCATTAACTGGTGAACAATAATGAAAACGTGTGTGTGTGTGCATGTGTGTGTGTAAATACATACAATAGAATACTATTCAGTTGCAAATGAAAATGAAATCATGAGCTTCGCAGGTAAATGAGTGGAGCTAGATAAGATTCTATTGAATGAGGAAACCTAGATGCAGAAAGACAAATATTACACATTGCCTCCCATCTGAGGTTCCTAGCACAAAATCTTCAAGTATGAGTACATATACTAGAATAACTGCTAACTCATATCTTAAATTAACCTATTTTCATTAATCTGGGGTTTACTGGGTAAAGTTCCTTGCAATGTCTGTCTCTAGCAGGGCTACATGGTTTCTCCTAAACTCTGCCTTCCTTCTCCCAGCATTCAGTTTAGTTTCCCCCACCTACCTCTGTTCTGCCCTGCTATAGGCTCAAGCCAGCTTTCTTTATTCATTAATGGTAATCACAGCATACAGAGGGGAATCTCACATCACCTCCTCTTTTCTGTTTAAATAGTAAAGGAAGGTTTTAACTTTAACATAGCAAGATTACATGCAACAAAACAGGTATTACATAAGAATTACAGTTATCATATTTATATCTGCTTTATCTTTTATCATAACTAACGAAAACTATAACTATCTATTCTTGAACTCCATCAAAGACTCCAGAAGAATATAACATCACCTAAGTAAACAGTACATGCATTGTAAGCAACTCTCAAAACTCTAGAATTGACAGAGATGTGTCTCTGTCTGGGCTATCACCCAAAGTTCATCTGTATCATTGGAGCATCCATCTTCAGCCTACAAGCTGATAGTATCTGGCAGACATTCCCATGAAGCAGGAAATTTCAAACACAGTTCCACCTATATTGACAGTTTGTCAGTCACTTTCTTCTGTGTCCTGCAAAATGTCTGGCAGAAACTTTCATGAAACAGGAACCCTGAAGAAATGTCTCACCTTTAGGCAAGTTCAGCAGTCATTTTTCTGTGGGTCCTGTATGTCCAGTTAATACAGCATAAATAACATCAAGCAGTCCAGGCAAGAGCAGTTTCTTGCTCAAATTGCTAGCAAACTCCATAAGGAGTCTCTTCGATGCCCATCTTCCTCTTGAAGTATATTGGTGCTGCCAGGAACAGATGTGTCTCATTGTTATGAAAAGTCCTAAGTTCTTAAACATTTTAAATGNAATCACAGCATACAGAGGGGAATCTCACATCACCTCCTCTTTTCTGTTTAAATAGTAAAGGAAGGTTTTAACTTTAACATAGCAAGATTACATGCAACAAAACAGGTATTACATAAGAATTACAGTTATCATATTTATATCTGCTTTATCTTTTATCATAACTAACGAAAACTATAACTATCTATTCTTGAACTCCATCAAAGACTCCAGAAGAATATAACATCACCTAAGTAAACAGTACATGCATTGTAAGCAACTCTCAAAACTCTAGAATTGACAGAGATGTGTCTCTGTCTGGGCTATCACCCAAAGTTCATCTGTATCATTGGAGCATCCATCTTCAGCCTACAAGCTGATAGTATCTGGCAGACATTCCCATGAAGCAGGAAATTTCAAACACAGTTCCACCTATATTGACAGTTTGTCAGTCACTTTCTTCTGTGTCCTGCAAAATGTCTGGCAGAAACTTTCATGAAACAGGAACCCTGAAGAAATGTCTCACCTTTAGGCAAGTTCAGCAGTCATTTTTCTGTGGGTCCTGTATGTCCAGTTAATACAGCATAAATAACATCAAGCAGTCCAGGCAAGAGCAGTTTCTTGCTCAAATTGCTAGCAAACTCCATAAGGAGTCTCTTCGATGCCCATCTTCCTCTTGAAGTATATTGGTGCTGCCAGGAACAGATGTGTCTCATTGTTATGAAAAGTCCTAAGTTCTTAAACATTTTAAATGCATATTCTATAGTCTTTGAAAGGTTTGAAGAATGCTGATCCACCTGAAATATATCTCTGTATATCTAGAAAATCTAACTAACACAACTACAAGCTGAACTATTATAGATGACTATTAACCTATATTTCTTAATTATACATTACATTTTCAATGAACTGCACAAACACAATAGCTTAATCAAGAGCAGAAATACATATAAAACAAAATTGATCTTAAATTTCTATGAATAAACCAAGATCCATACCAAAGAAAAGTATCCATCTCTATAGCATATCCCCATTTAAATGTAAATAAACATTTATAAACAATATTTGGGAATTTGGGTGTACTTCTCTCCAAACTACTTCCTGCCTTTTGTTGAACACAATAATTTTTAGGGGGTGTTCATGATGACCTGTCAAGGGGTGTTGGTCCATCAAACCACATTAGTCTGGAATTAATCCTCAGGTTCTCATTTTCTGTGGAAACAAAAGAAGAACCTCTCTTTCAAAGCAACAAATCCTTAGACCCAAATTCTGAAGACATGGTACCTTTAAAATATCTATGCCGGTTTAGCTTAGCAGCCCATACAATAAAATGTCTCTCTATACTTAGCTCTTTCACAGTCAAAATTTCAAAGAAAACACAATAATATACATAATCCAGACTCCCTATGTATATTCCATATTTACATGGCTTATTTTTTTTACTTTATTACTTTTTCTACAAGTTTAATATTTATTTTGTTATCTTTACTCCTTTCATCTATGACTGTCTGTACTTTTTTATTGTACATTTACTGTCTCTTTTCTCATTTTCTTCTCTCTCCCAAGCCTATGTACATTATTTTAAATACACTGTGTCTCATTTAGAGGTCTTTTATGTCTGAATCAGTCCTTATTTTGTATCTGTAATCCTTTTCTGACCAGGACGGCTTCTTAAAATGCTAAGCACTTCTTAAAAACCTTAGCAACATCATTGCTAGGGCAAACAAGGCCCTGCCTGCTTGCTCTACCCAGTCCAGCAAGGTGGAGCTGTTCGCTGCCTCTGAGAGCCTTGTACATAGCCCCATTTTAGACACACAGCCTAAATATATTGCTATTAAACAAGTTGTAGCACTCTGCTCACAGAACCCATTTAAATGCTCCATAGCCATATCCCCCAAAAGAGTCAGAGTTCGTGCTGACAGCATCGCCCAGGAAGCCAACATTTCAAAACTGCACCACTTTTTTCTGCTACCGCTGAATCCTTAAAGGAGCAGCAGCGTTAAGTAGTGCTTAGCTCTGTTTTTGTGTTTTGTTTTGTTTTGTTTTTGTGCCTAGAATTCCTTCCCAAACTCTCTCAGATTATTTTCAGTATCTTTATTATTATTATTATTATTAAAAATTTCCACCTCCTCCCATGTCTTTTAAATTGAATCATGTTTATGTATATTTTTATCACTCAAACATATATTACAATGGCCATTGATGTTGACAGATGGAGCACTGGCTAATTCATTTCCACTTATATGTCATTGCCAGGCTTTATTTATGTCTTATCCTATTGGTAGATTATTTTATTCCTTAAATCTTTGTGATGACAAATATTTCTGTTGCAAACACGCCTGTAGATGTGCAAGTATGTTTTCTCCTCAGAATGACTGGTTGGTCAGATATTCAGATCTTGAGCTTTGCCACAAACTAAATGCTTTTCCAGGTTTCTGCATCCATTTACACTCTCAGGAAAGACACTAAATTTCTCATTGCCTTGCTGAGCTCAGGAATGGTGGAACCTTAAAACCTCCTTTTTTCATTTTAACACACAAATGAGTTAATTGTTTCCTTTTGCATTTCTTTTTAAAATGTACTTTTAAGTAGTTCAGAGGGCAATAGTTTTCCATATGAGGTTTCAATACATATTTCATTTTGTTGATTCTTCTCCCTGAGCACCCTTTATGTCCCTGATGTTCCTGTCTCCTACCGTACTTGTTCACCCCCTGATGACTACTATGATTAGGAATCTTAATCATAATTCTTACTATACTAATTTTCTTTTACCTTAAATATCTCATCCATATTCTTTATATATTCTGAATATTAATTCTTGCCTATCTTTACAGCAAATATATTCTCATAGTTTTCGGTTGTTTCATATCAAAGAAAACATGATGAACATCTGTGGAATATGTTTTAGAAACATAGCTCAGATAAATGCTGAATCAGGAGAAGTGGCTGCTGAGGGTTACTTCGTGGAGTTTGTAGAAACAGTGTGTCAGCTAGAGCAGATAAAGTTGTCTTAAGAGTATAGTGGCACATCGATAGCAGTGTAGCTACAATACATGAAGAAGCCAGAGTTTCTTTGGTACAATGCAAAACTTTATCATTTTGAGAAAGTTAGGCAATTTGGACTGGATTTTGCCAGATTATCCTACCTCTATACCTCTTTGGAGCTCACAGGACATTCTAGCATTCAGTTTTTATTTCTAGGGCCTTTTCTAACTTTCTTTGTGTGTGTATTTGAAATATAGCAAACTCCCTCAGCACATTCAGGTATGCTGTAACAATTGACACTTATTTAATTAATCATATTGACAGAAATAAAATTGTTTATTAATTTTGTTTATTGTGGTGTCACAGTCCTTAGAACAGTGGGGTTTGTATGTGATTAGATGCATGTGTGATTGCACATGTATGTGTGTGAGAGACAGTAGAAAAACCAATCCAGACCCAAACAAAGGCCAAAGGAATCAAGATCTCCACATAGTGCTGTCCAGGCCTTAAGTGTGTGTGTTTCATTCTCCTAGATAGTTACTTCCTTGTATGTCAAGAACTATCTCATTTATTTCCACATAAATTCACCTCAACAATCATATAATAAATGCTTTCTCTGTGTTGGATATGATGGTATCAGCTGATAAGCAAACTTGGCTTCTTGCATTGGGATATTTTCCAGAAGTATGAAGCTCACACCATTCTGGCTGCTTCGGTGTGCTGACATCTGAGACTCTTCCCACCCTTCCTGCCTTTGCCTTTTGCTATCCTTCCTTGGCTAGAACACTTTCTTCACCACCTTTTCCCAGCCTTCCCCTATTGCTTAGGAAGGTATAATTAGGTCCTATCATCTTTATGGATCTTAATCTATATTGAGTAGTCAAGAGACTCTGTCCCCTTTCTGCCTTCCAATATAATAGGTTGTTGGTGCTAATCAATGTAAGATTCAAGTCCTTATTTCTTTATGTGGTTTAATATTGTCAGCTTCTTCCCACTCCAATCTGCAAGTAGATTTCAAGCTCCCTGAAGATGAGGAGTGAATCTCATACTTGCCTTGTATCCTCCATGGCTCATTGCACAAGTGCTGGCTACATGAAGCTGCTCAATAAATATTGAATAATCCAAGAGAAGCTCAATAAACAACGATTGCTTAATTGATTTGCTCCATCAATAAATCTTTCTGTGAACAGAGTAGAGCCAGTGAAAGTACTTAAAAGGCAATCTAGGTCACTATGCCTCTGGACAGGGAAAGCTCTCTCAATATAAGGCCTAGTGGGAGTGGCAGAAGGGTAAACCTGTTGTCACCCCTGCAGGGTCTCAGAGCTTCTGAGACCAGGGGATTTGGACTCAAATTCAAATTTCTCTACTCCCAACTGTTTGAACGTGGGCAAGCGATATGACCTCTTTAAGCTTCAACTTCTTCCTGTGTAAAATTGGAAAATCTCCTAGAACCCAACTCCCATGGCCACTGAGGCTGCACATAAAGCATTTAGTACAGCATTTAGATGCCTGCCCCATCACAAATTCTCAACAAAAGATAATTGGTATTCAACAGTCATTGATCTTAAGGAGTGGGGAGAGAAACACTATAAGCAAACGTTCATGTGACACAGATAATACCCTCTCCTTTCACGTTTTATAGGCAGTGCATATTTTAATCTCCTAACATTCTTTGTGAGGTAGATAGTGCATGAAGCCTGAACAGATGAGTGAACTCGAGGGTCGGCTGGAGAATATTGTTACTTCTAATGCAAGGCTGCCTTTAAGGTTTGAATATAATATGTCCCCCACAGCTTTGTTTTTGAATGATTTGGTCCCCAGCTAGCAGTGGGGTCTTTTGGACATGGGTAGAACTGAGACCGAAGGGGTAGAGCTTAAGTGTGAAAGACCGGTGCTGCCTCTTCTTCACCACCCTGCCTTCCTTCATCAGCAGAGATGTAACAACAGGCTATTGCATGCTCTATTGCCACTGAGACACTTTTGAAATGTGACGAAAGGTTCCCTTCCCAACTATGAGTCCAGATAAAGCTGATCCACCAGGTACTCGGTCACAGAGTTGAGGAAAGTAACCAGTGCCTTTCCTGGTCTATGCTTCATTGATGGGAAGATTCTGAGGAAAATTCTAGGCATACATTTAGGGATCCCATCATTCCTCAAGCATGCCTGGAAAATCTGCTGCTTACCAGAAGCCATGCTAGACACCCAGATTACAATGTTAAATCAGGCAGACAAGGCGCTTCAGCTTGAAGTCTCAATGTTCAGGCAAAGTATGTTGTAGCCCTTACAAAGTCCAAATGTCATATGGTTCTACAATTAATGCTAAACTGCTCAGAATGGTTAATCAGAAAATACTCCTCTAGGAAGCAACAAGTAGGAAGGAACCAAATAGATGAGAGATAAGATAGAAGTCATTACATACCCCACAAAGCTTAGTCTGTGAAGAGACACCGGGAACATGGCATCTTACAAGGGAAAATATTTAATCTGGGCTGGCTTACAGTTAAGAGGTTTAGTACCTTTCATCATGGTAGGAAGCATGGTGGCATGCAGACAGACATGGTGCTGGAGAAGTAGCTGAGAGTTCTATACCTGGATCCAAAGGCTGCAGGAAGAGAGAGACTCTGAGTCTGGCTTGAGCATCTACAATCTCAAAATTCAACCTTCATTGACACAGATTCTTCATCAGGGCCACACTCACTCCAGCAAAGCCATACCTCCTAATAGTGTCACTCCTGGTGAGCCTATGGGGGCTATTTTCATTCAAACCACCATACCCCCATTTGAGTGGAAGACAGAGAAGACAGTATCTATAGCTGTATCCTGACCCTGTCCCTTACAATGTTATTCCACCCACAAAAAAAATTGTCATAATGAAGCCCTAGCGGGATGGGACTAGATCACCTTTACTGAGGGTCTCACAGGTAAGCTGTATTTCAACAAAGTTGTCTCTAAGGCTAATTACCTCATTCTTAGATATGTTTGCAATCTGGGCTGAGGGGGATCAATGTATGTATAGCCTATAAAACATAGTGTATTGAAAAAGAAGGTAGGTTAAAAACCTTTGACACCTTTGAGCATCTAGCCCATGCTGTTGGAGAACAAGCAATTAGCCTAGAGGGCACGTTCAATGAGTTTTCAAGGGGCTCCTGGCTGGGCCTCTGCCTCAGGACAGTAGGGGCAGCTCTGTAGCTCTCCTGGAATTCAGTTGTGTTAACCTTGTCTAAATCTGAATCTATAAGAGGACAGAGCTACCCTGTTCTGAACCTTCAGCTTTCTAGGCTTTCAGACTATGAGACTGTGGTTTATCCTCCTCCTCAGAAATCCAAGCCTTTCTTCATGACCTATACACTGGAGAGGGAGACTGAGGGCCCCTCCCATGTCCAGGATTCATCCATATGTAGTGACTATGGACAATGTGCCCTCCCAGTAACTGGGATCTTTCCTGTAATTTAATATTGTCTTTGTGATACCCAAGGATTTGCCGTAATTCTAAATAGTTTTCTACTTAGAAACAGAGATGCAAACCAGAAACCCTTGCTTGACCGCTCTAACTCAACAAACCAGCTGGAGGATTGAATGACAAGGTTGCAAAATTCATTTTGTCTTTGTGTCTACCATCCTTCTATATGGAGTGTGTGTGTGTGTGTGTGTGTGTGTGTGTGTGTGAGAGAGAGAGAGAGAGAGAGAGAGAGAGAGAGAGAGAGAGAAAGGAGAAATTACTATTAAGTAAACAACAGGCAGACAGACCTTTGTTGGAATAAGTAGAGTTTCACTGAAATTCTTTCCTTCACAGAAGCTTGACCCTGACTTTAAGTCTTAATTCTGTCACTTCCTTACTGTCTTTGAGCAAATGACTCCCTGAAACAAACTTCTTTCATCTGCAACATGAGTATAATAAGAACAGTTTTTTGGAGTCCTATTCAGACTCCCCGGAACTGCCTGGGTGTGCAACGGGAGTCCTCTGCCTTGTGAGAGTGGAAGAGAAGAGCCCTGGGAGTGGGCACGTCCTGCTCGGTACCAGCCTCCAGACACTTAGCAAGCTACACAGGAGAATCACCACTCTTTTGACTTCCTCATCCTCACTTTGCAGAGGCGTCAAGTCACAACAGAGCGGGAAGCGTCTTGTGCGAATCAAAGGGAGCTGATAAGAGAAGGCACCAGTGCTGCTAAACTGTGCAGTTGCATTCAGATGCAAAGACCTTTAATTACCTTTCTCCTGAGCTAGCATTGTGCCATCCTGAATGCCTACAATCAAGGTGTTCACAGGCTCTGCCCTTCTTCCACCAGGACCAGTGATGTGGGCTCCCCGAGGAGAGAAAGCATGAACCCTCCCCAAAAGAAGACTAGAATCAAGGTTCCTGAAGCAAGATGCTGGGTCATTTCAGGCTGCTAACTCAGTGAGATACGGTAAGCAGGAGAAGGTACCCATTATGGGAAAGGCCCGTTGAACGGTGGCTGTGATGGGCCTATGTGATGAGCACACTGGTTGTACAGATGGACAGGCTCCCAAGGCAGAAGGGTGGAAATGAGATTGATGTACTCAGTAACACATGGATGGATAAAGATGATCTGAGTTGGGCAGAGAGGATTGAGGTCGAAAGAGCCCATGAATGGGTCAGGACCACAGTAAGCAATTGAGCCCAAACTCACAGAGACCAGATACTGTCAAATATGTTGTCCAAATCCACTTCCTGGAAGAATGGCCACTGCTTCCTGCCATTAGCTCCATTACTTTCCCAGGTCATAGACTGTTCTCGAGCAAAGGGAGTCAGAGAGCTGAGAACCGTGGCTCAATGGGTTACAGTGGACACAGTTAGCATCTGCTAGTCCTGGCTTAGAGAAGTCAAGAGTGCTCCATGTGGGGCAAGGACCTTCAGGAGAATGGTCAGAGAGCAGAGCAAATGTCTTCCTGTTGGACTCATAGTCATTCTAGCATCTTTCAACCTAAGTGGCAGAACACATGTAAGAGTTAAGAATCCTAGCAGATAGAGCAAGCATGGAGATTAGTACCTGTGATCTCAGCACTCAGGAGACAGAGGGAAGAAGAGTGTCATGAGTTCTAAGCAAAGCTGGGTGATGCAGGGAGGCCCTGAAAGAAACAAGCAAACAAAAGTAAGGATTAGTGAGTGGTTCACTGTCACTAAAGGTTGCTTAGTTGGGAGACCCAGGTGACACACTGCAGGACTAAGGGAAATGTTTCCATTTCTCTGAAAAACAGAATAGAAGATGAGCATAATCCAGTCTCAATTACAGTCATTTCTATACCAACTGATAAACAAAATAATATCATTTAATACTATGTTATGGGAGAAAGAGTATAATGGCAAAAGAAGCCCCCATGGAAGTCCCACCATGGCAATATAAATGGTTGCAATAAACAGAACACCAAATTTCATGCCTGACTAAGGCACAGGTTTAAACCTCTCCCACACACCAAATCCAATTAGAAGCAAGGCTCTGCCTTCTTTCATATATGGCTCTGAGGCATTCCCGGGTATCACATTCAGGCAAAAGGAGAGCATGAGGCCGGGGAGATAATATGTAGGAATTTTCCAGTCAGGTCTGCTAGGTAATACAGAGATCCACTTGTAAGCCTATGACTAGATGACTAGACCTTGGCTTCCACCCCATGGTCACACCTCCAAGTTGTAAGGGTTGCTGGGAAATATAGTCCATCTATATTCCAGAGAGAAGAAGTTGCATTCTGTGATAAGTAATCCATGCTTTGCTCAAGGGGACAGAACATTTGAATATGATGCAATAGATGAGAAATGCAAGGTCAGGTAGAGCGCAGAGATATCATGAAAGGCAGGGACTGATAAACAGGTAGGGGTATTGTTACCTTCCTGCCACAGTGAATGAATATTTGATAAAGCAGTTTAAAGGAGAAAGTTTTTATTACAGCTAACAGTTTGGGGCAATTCAGTTCATAAGTGATCAGAAGGCAGGAACAGCTTGGTCTGTGACAGTGGGAAGGTACAGCAGCTTCTTTCATACATCTAGGCAACTCAAGCAGCAGAAAGAAAAGAATGCCGGTGATCAGCTGGCATGCTCCCTCTCTTTTCTTTTTAACTCTATATTCATTCTAGGAGCCCAGCTCATAGGATGGTACAGCCTACATTCATGGCAGGTCTTATTCCCTCTGTTGAATCTCCCTGGAAATAAACTCAGATACGCCCGAAAGTACACATCACTAATGTCGCAATGAGTTCCTTCACCCAATCAAACCGACAATCAGAACTCACCATCAGAGGTAGACTCTCCTCTTTCTGGACTGAAGTTCTCTGCTTAGTGCACGGTGACCCCCTATAGCTCAGTGTTGATAGTCATAGGTGTCATGACAGTCAGGGTCTCATTTAGTGATACCTGGGTGAACTCTTCCCTGGCAAGTCACAAGGCTACCAGTAGTAGCTCACAGAGGTACTTGAACCACTGTCTCCTAGGTGAGCTTCCCTCTGCTGCTAAGTGATAGAAAGATGGAGCGCTTATTAGGAACCAGAGACCTGGAAGAGCTTCTGAGGCAGAGTGTTCCTGGCAAGTCAGTAGACAGCAATATACAAGGGTGCTGAAAATAGAAGGGTAGCAAGCCTCTTAGGTGGCAGTACTCTCTCCTAGACTCAGTCTTGGCTCAACACAGAGAGCTACAAAAATGACTGTCTAACCCCCCAGAGACATTGACCCTCCCTAGCATACTCTCAACTTGCTGTCCCTTATCAGCAGCTGCTCCTCCCTGGAAGAGAGCAACCCTGTGCCTGAAGTGACTGGTGCAGTCCCAACAGTGTTTGTAGCATTGCGTCTACTGAGTTTGCTGCAGCCACACCCACTTTTCCACATCGCTGAAAGCCCCACTGATTTCCTCCTGCTAACTACTGGGAAAAGACTCTCGCTGTACAGATGAGGTAAAGGAAGCCGTGGGGGTTTAATGACCAATTCAAGCTCATCTGGCTGCTAGCAGGTAGCCCTTTGTTTGCACGGGGTCCATCTGTCTCCAGGGCCAGTGTGGTCTCTATAAATTCGCAGCAGGCCATGGGACATGGAAAGCAAGCAGTACCGGGGTTTTAAGATTTGAGGAGGGATATCCGGGTTGCTAGGTCATTTAGTAAAGCGCTTGCCACAAGAGCCTGAAGAAAGTATGACCATCGGAGTTCAATTCCTTGCATCCATATAAAAAGCTGGGTGTGGCACACGTTTATACTATTAGTGTGGGGAGGCAGAGACATAGAGAGCCTTGGAGTTCCCTGGCCAGTCAGTCTAGCCTAATTGGTGAGCCCTATTTTCCAGTAGGTCTGATAAAATGAAGTGAACAAGTTCCTGAGGAAAGAAAGACACCCAATGTCTATGTTGATACCCAGGTTACACAGACAGATAGACCTATCTATCTGATTCTCTGGGGACAGGAGAATACCTGACTAGAGACTGACTGTCAAGTTCATGAGAGAAAGGAACCTTTGTCACAAATTTGTCCAAATTAGTTTCCCTATGTGTCCACACATACAGAGTCATCTGAGACATCAGAAATGATTTCTTAACTCTTGCACTGCGACTCAGGCTGTTTATCTCAGTGCCCAGAGATATGACAATATTCATTCATCTTATCCTTTCTCTCCCCATAGATTTTACTGAGCAGCTACTTGAAGCTTCCCCTTCTTGTGGGCTGCAGAGATAGCAAAGGATGTGCTAAAGGCCCAGGTACACACCTTTCCCAGCATCCAATGAAGAAGACATATTGCAAAGTAATAATTAGAAGTAATTAGCAGATTGTTTCCAATTGGGTAGGTAGCAAAGCAGGCAGGATTGGTTGCCAAACCTTATTCTGGCTTCAGGGAATCCATCTGAAGAAGCAATATCTGAACTGAAACTTTCCCTGACTCCTGAGCAGTGCCTGGCCTTTGGGGAAGCCTAGGAATTGTAGTCTGGAAGCCTACCTTCCTGGGGATGATTTGTGATATGGGACAGAAATAGAGCCTGTTAGTCCCCAGAGATGCAGGTTCATTGACTTCAGTGGCCACAGATGAGTCCTGTCTAACCAAGCTTGATTCCCCCCTGCACACAGAGCAGGAATATCTAGTCCTTTTGACATTTTGGACAGTACTTCCTCTTTACCCATTTGCAGACACCAAAGAGTTGCCCAGTAAAGGCTTTATTTAAGCAACCCACTTAGAGGTTTCTCCATGGTAACCCCCTGTGTAATAAAGCCCTGTGAGCTTTAGCCCTTCTGAGAACATGGAAGATATCTGCCATTCCTACCCCAGAAAGGCTTAAATAATCACCAAGTACTCAGTCTCCAGATCAAAACCATCATTAACAGCACTGACCTTTTCTTTGTAATGTACTTCTCTAGCTCTGCTATCCTAACATGGATTCTCTGATGCTTTAATTGGCTATCTGAAACATATAACACAATTAACTTATCAAGTCTACTTTCCCAGCACAGGCTCAGGTCAAGTTCAAAGGCCCTAACTCCAAGGTCATCAAATGATTGAAGTCACACAGCCCCATGTTCACTAGGTTTTCATCATCTCCTTCTTTCCCTTTCTGCGTGGCAGCCTCCTGCATACCTGTCACCTACAAATCTACTCACTCGTCACCCTGGGAGGAATCTCCCTTCACTGAGTTATGAGCCTGGGTGTCTGTATGTCAAACTAGAGTAAATGTGGTGGCAACAGCAATGAGTCTCTTGAGGGGTTCATAGGGTTATGCTGGGTACAGTGGAAGGAGCAGAGCTGAGCTGAGTTGCCAAATTATGGTTCAACAATAGCAAGTCCATGGGGAATTTCTGTAGAATTAGATATATTGCTGGATGTGAATAATTAAGGATTCTGATGTGGTCAGGTAGATTAATGTCCCTCTGAAAGCTCTGGATCAATGTTGGGAAAAAATAGAAGACATGCATAATTTAAAAAAAAATCAGAAACTTTGTTTGACATGATGACATTACTGATCTTTTTATGATCTCAAATATACTCTATAACTGTTATTAATTTAGTATCGTTAATAGCTCATCTTTCAAATGTCAGGCAAAAACCAAAGCTGAAAAATAGAACTGCTTATTGCTGGTAAAGTCCTGGTGGTGGGGAAGTAAGATCTTGGGTGCTTTCTGCTTTCTGAGAACGCCCAGCCAAAGTCTCTGTTGGTGCATCGGCACTGCCTCTTGGGTTGCTTAACATAAACTAATGTGGTCAAATCTGTACTGTCTCCTAAATGTATATTGTTTTGGAATTGGTCTAACTTCTTGAATGGCCAAATGATTGGGGTACAAGAAAGAAGCATATTTAGATGCCCCAATGGGCCCTAAAATTTCCAAACCTCCTGATAATATCCAGTACCCACAAGTTCTCAAAGGCTGAACTATTCTGCTGGGTTATACTTGCCCTCTGGGATGCAATTCTCTTTGGAAATGTAGACACCTCAAAAAAGGACAGTATATTCAGCATTAGCAGTCAGTGTTGATGGAGTGCTTACTAGGTAGTTGGCCTTAATCTGAGCTGCTAGCAGACATTTCTCTTTCAATTCTCGCTGCAGCCATGAGTCTCATTTCCAGTTCTGTGTCAAAATACAAGACTTCAGAGATCAGAAGCAATCTATGTAAGGATACCCAGAAATTAATAAAAACGGAAGCAATAACTCAACCTAGGTTGGACCCAGCTCCTGCAGATTATTGGCCATATTCTGTGTGTATCCTTCAGGTAGGTCCTTATCAGACATGTTAACCATGTTGAACTGTTTCTCTGCACAGAAAGCACTTGGCTCTCCTGGAATAAATGGGGACTGAAGCATTTAGAAGAACAAGAAACAGCCCATGAAACTCATGTCTATGAAATTCTGAGGAGTTCACCACATCTCCTCATTAGATGTCATGCAGGATGGAGTCCACCATCACACTGGCAAAAGCCAAAGCTGAAAAACAGAACTGCTTAAGGCTGGAAAAGTTCAGGAGGTAGGAGAGGAAGATCCCATGACAGAAAGACCTTGAATACTTTCTATTTTCTGAATAACTGCTAACAATAAAACCAGAATCCAAGCAGTGGTAGTGCATGATTTTAATCCCAGCACTCAGGAGGCAGAAACAGGAGGATCTCTGTGAGTTTGAGGCCAGCCTGGTCTACAAGAGCTAGTTCCAGGGCAGGTTCCAAAGCTACAGAGAAACCCTCTCTCAAAAGAAAAAAAATAAATAAACAATAAAACCAGAAAGGTTAGGTTTTCTAATGACAGAATGACCAAAGAATTTTTTTTAATTCAAATATTTCAGTGTAGACCGGATTTCCCTCAGAAAGCCCATGTCAGTGAGCTTGAAATCAGCAGTCATGGAGTTGAACAAAGAAAGGTAAGAATTCTTCTCCTTTCTCTCTCCCTCTGTCTCTCTCTGTCTCTGTTTCTCTCTCTCTCTCTCTCTCNTCCCTCCCTCCCTCCCTTCTCCCATTTTTTGAGGAATCATAAAGTGGTGCTTTGTGACTTCCCTGGTACCCTGGGAAAATGTAAACAAATGTTAGCTTAGCACAAATAAGGCACAAACAACAATTCAAGGAAGCTACACTCCACGGGGATTCTGGCATAACTCTCAAGCGACCCCACTAATGGAGGGGTTCCTCTCCCTAGTACTGTTACTTCTTACACAACCTCAGGAGACAGGTCTTACGAATCTTGTAATTTTCTGTAGTTTCTTGAGACTCGCAAATCGTTTATTTCCTGAGACTTGTGTAGCACAGTTTCCCAAAGGACCATTCAGTGCTGTGTCCCCCTTGGGACAAACTCAAAGGTTAACTTAAAAGAAGAAAAGGATTATACTGCACGGAATCAAAATACAGGTTATCTGTATTCTCCCAGTTCAGATACTCAGAAAAAGTTCTTTGTCGGATCAAACAGTTCCTCAATACAAATGAGTAAGCTGTGCTGCCCATGTGAATACAAACTGAGCAAGCTAAGCCAGCTGAGACTAGTTCATTCAGCTGCCTCGGAAAGTGGCGTGGCTTGCTGTTTCCTCCCATCACAGCCTGCACACACACACACACACACACACACACACAGAGTCTCTTACTATTAAATTAACCAGCTATTAAATCCTTACTTCAATAATAAATCAGTAATTAATAGCCAAGGCACTTGGTTCTATTTTCCTGCATTGGATTTGCCTGAGATCCAGAATGGACAACTGTGGTCTCTTTTTGCCTACTCCCTCCCTCAACCCACCTCTTGAGTATGAATATGTCCCTACCTCATTTGCATCCAATTATTAGTACATTGAAGCTACAGTCACGTATATCCTCTTTATATTCACTAGAAAATTAAATTACAAAAGTTTTTCTATGTTGCAATTTATGGTCAGACGATTATTTTTTTGTATTCTGGCAAATATTACAGTCTCCAGGATTTAATGAATTTATGAGCATTGATTCCCAGGGGGAATGGCATGCATACTATATTAGAAAACAGAGAAGCTCAGCCTAATGTCAAAATGTTTTCCTTTCTCCCACTGAAGCCTTCCATACACTTGGGAAATCCTGCGGACGCTAAACAGCTGGTGTCTGCAGGCAGCTGTCGATACTGCCTACAGAAGCGGGATGTTTGAGGTGCGCCCACAGAAAGCTATGTCTTTCAGTGCACCGAGTGATAGATGCTACAGGATCTGGGTATTTTTATGCAATTTGTTACTCTAAGGCAGGTCATTGCTCAGTGTCAATCCTCACTCCTAGCCATTCCCCAGTTCCCGAAAGCCAGAGCTACTGCTTCTACCAGTAATTAGTAGTCAGAAACTTGCAGGCTTATTGTTATTGTCTGGATCTCTAGTTTCAGCTTTGCTTTTAACCCAAAATTTAAACATTTGGAAACTTCATAAAACAAAATCTGCTTTTCTAGTTCCTTTAGAACATATGAAGACATTCTGTCACTGAGAGGGTGTTCAGCATGATAGAAATTTAGGGCTGTTAAGTAATAGCAATTAGCCTTTGAAATATTGTCTGTCAGTCTAAATATACATATTTGTCACCTTTTTCTGACATGGAATACATAAGACCATTATAATTTCCCCAGTGATGAGAGTGTTTAACAAATTTCCAATATACCTTGGAAATTTTCTGATAAGATTTTTGATCTAATGAAAGGTATTTGAGTGAATTCCTTAGTAGCCACAGGATGGGAACTGATTGGCAAGAGGATCAATTGTGTGGTTGAAAGGTCAGATCTTTGAGTCCCACTCTGGGTCCTGACTTTGTCTGAACTGAGTTAAATTACAGGGCCACTAGAAATGTGCTTGGTAAACAAGAATCATCCTCACACTTCCACAGTTTCCAAAGTGAACTATTGTGTTGGGCACTGGACACGGAAGTAGGTGATACAGAATTTCTTCTACTCTCTTGAACTTGGTGATACCCATTGATTAGTTTCATCACACCCCTTAAAACCAAAACCTTTCATCCTTTCCATCAGAATAACTCCCTAAGTTACGTCATATATCCAATATCTTTGTCTTCCTTCAAGGAGTATCTATCCTTCTACCCATATTTCTCCTGAGTATTACCAAGAAAAAAAAAAGATGTGTGGCAGAAATCCCACCATCAAGAGAATGGCAGTATTCTGGGGTTTGAAGAAAATACCAGTCTGAAGGCAGAATGGCAATGTGCCTGTCATGGGCCTTTTCACAGAAGGGTTACAGAGCTCTATCTTCTTAGATCTCACTGTGGGGCTCACTCTAATACCTAGAATCCCTTTGAGCTCACAAAATGGTGTTTGTTCACAAGCATTTTCTATTAAGGGCTCACTTATGGGCGGAAGTATTTTCCTAGTTGTTCTTGCTGAGCAGATTTTTGGAACCACCAAGAGTACCATGATGATGACCCTTATGACATCACCTTTATCATGTAATTAGTGTATGGTTTGAAGGATGTGTTTAGGGCTGAAATTACAAGGCCACAATTCCCTCTGGGAGATGGATACTCTGTGCAGATCAGAAGAGAGCAGATGTCCTGGCAAGCTAGGTAGTCTGAGTCAAAAAAAAAAAAAGCTCCTAGAATGAGTCAGCTTCGAGCTGTGATCTTGTTCTACCACTACTCAGACTTCACAGCACACCCCACTTGCTCACAGAGAAGCCTGAGTGCAGCCCAGAGTCTTCAGTGGGATATTTTGAGCAAGAAATCAACCAGTGCATAATTTTTCTCTTGTCTCAGCCTGGTGCACGGTGGGAAAGTATCCATGTTGCAAGTGGGTGGCTCTGCCTCCCCCAGTCTAGCACCATCTTGAGAGAAGCAGGGATTCCAGAGACAAACCCTGAAAAGGTTCAGCATGGCTGGCGGGGATGTCTGTATGGTCGTAGCAAGTGTCCAGCCTGAGGTCAGGTGAAGATAAACGGTGCTTGTACCCGCAACCCCCTCCCACCCACGTCGGACAGTGACTAATTGCTTTCACTTACAATTAGCAAACCTTGCCTCCTAATTCAAGTGAATTCCGGTCGGTCAGGAATAGATCATGGAGGAATGACTGTCTCCTAATGTCATATTCTATTTCTGCTCTTGGTATTTCACAAAGAGCTCCAATCGCTTACCTACATCTCCAGTCTAGGAGCCTCCCCTCTTTCCAGGCTCCTCGTTCCTGTTTGCTTGCTCTTCATGCTTTTGAACACCCAATATCAATGTTACCACCCTAATTTTTTCTTTCTTCCCTCCCTTTCTCTCTCCTCTGACATTTTCTTTCTGCCTGATTACACAGGGAGAGGAGTGAGTTATAGACAATAAACCGGAAAGGAACATTTTCAGGAAGTCCTTGCTCAGTTGTCCATTCCCATGCCTGAAGCCCAGCTTCTGAATCCGTAGAGTTTGGCTCCTTCACAGGAACAAAAATTCATGAATGTTCAATATTTTAATATCAAATGTCATAGTAGTTGCGTATAGCTTATATACATGCCCCTATATACCCAAAATCTTTATAGATAACTTATAGTAAACAACATAAGGTAAATGCTATGCAAATAATTGTTATGCTATATTGCTTGAGGGATAATGATGTAAAATCGTCACATTAAAATATTTCAGTCCTTGGTGTATGAATTTGTGGTATGTAACTGTTGTATAACAGAGGGCTTTGTGTACACACATATTGATTCACCTGATGACTCAGTGGATGCATTGCCTTTACCTTACTTCTGATTACTGCTCCATGACAAAATGGACATGAGGTCCTGGGCAGGTGGGCAGAAGCCCGAGATGCTGCCAGCAGCCAGGCTGTTGACCAGGCACTCCAGGAAACACAAAGACAACACAGCTGGGTGCTGTGTGATGTAAGTAAGTAGGTGGTAAGCAATAGGAGAGAAAGAAGCAAGAAAATAGGTGGTGGAGAAAAGAAAGACGAGCCATTTCTGGGTGACAAAGCGAGGCTGAGCAGGAGATGTGAAGGCGGTTGCTTGTTATTGTTCCTTGGAAAACGGGGAATTGTGATGTCCATCAATAGAGCCAGTAACAACCACAAGTGTTAGTGGACCTGTGCCTTCTTCCTTCAAAGAAACTGACCTCTGTATGAGTCACTATGACTCCCAGAGCTGCACCTATCCCTGGGAAGAAGAGCAGTGCCTGCAGAATGGAGACCCACACTGACTGGACACATCCTGCTGTGTGTACTTCTCATCACTGGCTTCTCTGCCAATCTTTCTAGGTGGTTGTGGAACCGCCAACCATGAGACTGGACAACTCTGTGCTGAACGACAATTTTCCATGCTGTGTCTAATCTTGAGCAGAGACTTATTTTCTTTGGAAGCTTTGGGTTGGACAAACACTTGAAGACACCTACCACCATGAGAGCGGGCAGGAAAAAGACACCCAGAGAACCACCCAAGGTATGGCCTGCCCACAGTGCAAGGCACTACAATGTGCGAGTGTGGGGCAGAGAGATGGGAGAGAAGGAGAGCAGAACAGATGGAACACTATGAAGGGAGGGGGATCTGAAGAAATAAAGGTGGAGAGGAACAGCCAGATGTGAGTAGTCTGTGGACCGCCTGAGAACATGGTGATGTCCTTTCTCACGTTGCTGCTGAGGACCATGTCTGGGTCCTTGGTCATGCAGGAGCAGGGGTCCGTCACCACTAAAGGTCATGTGGATGCCCCTGGTCTGAACTGCCACTTGGAACGATGTTGATATCCAAGGGCTACACAGAGTTTGCCTTGCCCTCCAATGACCGTAGCACTTGGAGAGCTCGTTCTGCCCCACACCAGCTGCAGCACTGGAGAGAGGGGTCCCTGCACCTCACCGAGGCAACACGGTAGAGTTGACCCTCGTGGCACGGGCACTGGGGAGCTGGCCCAAGGTTGTGAGAGCAAGATAACAGGCCCTGCCTCTCATCTGCCATGAGACGGTATAGGCAAGGGAAAGAGGTCCTGCCCTCTGACTCTTCCATCCCTCACCACTTGGGGCAAGTGGGAGAGCTGTCCCTGAGATCATGAGAGCTGGAGAGCTGGTCCTGCCCCTCACTGGTTGCAGCATTTGGGATTGCAGACCCTGAACCTCACCTGGGAAGCTCACTAGAGCTGATCCTGTTGAACCTCAGCAGGGGGTGCAGGTGGGCCTGCCCTGGGGCTGTGAGAGCAGGAGAAGTTGCCAGCCCCTTAGTGCCTGGAACATTGTATGAGCTAGCTAGAGCAACACTGCAGAGCTTGCCCTGGTGGTTAGGACAAGGGAGAGCTGGTGGACTGACCAATCCAGCTACCACCTAAACCCAGAACCAGGGCTATGTATTGGCCCACCCCAATGTCTACCCCATCTAGAAACTGTTGGAGAAGATGAAGGGACTGGTCCTGCAGTTCTAATGCAGCAGTGATGTGGGTTGATCTTCTGTATATGTGTTGCTTTTATTGGTTAATGAATAAAAAAGCTGCTTTCGGCCAATGGCTTANGTAGGCAGAGTCAAGGAGAAGCCACTTAGCCACCAGAGGCAAAAGATGTGAGCTGCCAGCTAGAATCTTGCCAGTAGGCTATGAGTCTCATGGTAAAATATAAAATAATAAAAATGGGTTAGTTCTAGATGTAAGAACTAGCTAGCAATACACTTCAGCTATTGGCCAAAGAGTATTGAAGGATGGGCATTGATAGTGCAGCAAAAGTCAGAGTCCTTGACTCTTTGCAGAGCACACTTGCAAGTAAAGATGCATGAACTAAGTTGATGAGAGATGTCCTTCTGTATATATGCTGCTTTTATTGGTTGATGAATAAAGCTATTTCAGCCAATGTTTTAGCAGAGTACAGCCAAGTGGGAAATCTGAACAGAGAGAGAGAGAGAGAGAGAGAGAGAGAGAATAGGTAGAGCCAGGCAGAAGCCATGTAGCTGCCAATAGAGAAGGATGCCGAAATCTTACCAATGGGCTACAGCCTCAGGGTGATACATAGATTAATAGAAATTGGTTAATTTAGATATAAGATATAAGAACTACCTAGGAATATGCCGAAACTATTGGCCAAACAGTTTTGTAATTAATATAGTTTCTATGTGGTTATTGGGTCTGGGCAGCCAGGAAATAAATGAACAGTCTCTGATTACAGCTTTACAGTTTCCAAGACATTTTTTTCTTTTAGATTTTGATTTATTTTATTTTAGGGGGAGGATGCAAGGGTAGAGGGTAGATACAGGGTACAGGGAAATGAATTGGATACATGATGTGAAATTCATGAAGAATCAATAAAAAGTTTGAAAAAATGGATATGAGATCCCTAGAGTTGTATCATCCATGACTGCCCTTCAAAGAAAGCCACATGGAGTACATGGTGGGGCAAAACGCTTGAAGAGGCAGAAGTATGTGACAAAACTTCCACTAGTAATGGAGGGTTCTAGGGTCGCCTCAGTTCTAAACTTTTATTTAGATTTTCTGTTTTATAAAATAATAGTCTGGGGACCAGGGAGATAGTTTAGCAGTTCAAAGCACTTGCCGTCCTTTCAGAGGACCCGATTCTGCTTCCTAGAACCCATGGCAAGCAGTTCACAGCCATCTGTAATGCTAGCTATAGGGGATTCAATGTTTTCTGCTAGTCACTCATACACACACACACACACACACACGCACACACACAAACACACAAACACATACACACTAAAATATACGTTTAAAGGTATATTTTTAAAGTTGGATTTCTGTTGCTTGTAGGTGAATACAATGCTAAGGAACATGTAAGTCACAGTCATTTTTCCAATGATTTTCTAAAAATATTGTCACAGATTGAATTGCACAATAAATTCTTTTTCTTACAACTCATATATGGGAATCTTAATCTCTTATGACTCAAATGGAAATTTTCAGAGGTAGATTCTATAAATACAGTGTTAGATTGAAATGAATTATTAAGGCAAACCCTAATCAGTTATAACTGTTCTCCTTATGAATCGAGAGATTTGGACACCCCCCCATGCACACAAATCCAGAGAGAATTCTAGAATAAATCTTTCCTCACAAAGCTTAGAAAATGATATCACTGTTACCATTTCTCTGATTGCTAGCCTATGGTGATGGAAGAAAATATATGTTGTTATTTTTAAAGATCTACTAATTTTTATATTCAGTTATACACTCCTGCATGCCTATGTGAAGGTATGTGTATATGAATGCAGTTGTCATAAATGGGCCCAAAGAAGCCAGTCTCCTTAGAGGTGGGGTTAGAAGTGCTTGCTAACTGCATATGGGTTCTGGAAACTAACTCGGACCTTCTGAAAGAGCATTCTGAACTGCTTTGTCTTCTCCCCAGCAGCAATTTGGTTGTTTTAATCCACCAAATCTGTGGCATCTCTTACATGCCATCCCTGACAAACTATCAGAGAAGCACGTTTCCTCCCATGGTCGGACAGTGAACACAGTACCGGGTTGATAAGTCTCTCACCATCCTTGAGAGGTGAGCCTGTGGACAAGCTGCCTGTTTAGCCCCCAATGGTTGGTTATACAGTGAGCACAGTAGGCTGTTCCCATCATTAGACAGGAAACACAATCTAGGCTGTTTCTTTCCCATGGTTGGACAGTGCTCACAGTACTGGGCTATCTTTCCTCCCATGGTCAGACCATGAGCACGGTAACAGGCTATTAGTGTCTTTGTCATAGCTAAAGACATTTTCACTGCATTGCTTTCTGATGAGTTTCCTACAATGAACTTTCCAAATGCAAGGTAGAATGATTATGGCAGCTGTTCAGTTGAGAGTGGGATTTTAATGAAAATGGCCTTGTATTCTACAAGATGCTACCTTTGAAGAAACCCAACAATAATTCTGAGCCTGATACAGTGTCCCTCTGTGACACAGTGAAGCTCACGTCAACCACTCGGTGTTGTTGGTGACTCGACCCCTTTGGGCAAGAGGCCAGTAGCTGGGCCACCCAAAGAACCTGTTGTTTGGGTAGGGTTCAAGCATCTGCATTTTATTAGCAGTCTGTGGAACAAAGGAGAGAAAGAGGAAGAGATGTAGAAATCCCCCAACCGTAGCAGTCTTAGCCACATTGCCAAATTCAGTCACCACTCAACACGCTTGGAAATGAAAATACTGGTGAGAGATTTATAGGTGAGGCTTGCAGGTAAAGGTTATAAATAAGGCTACAGATCACTATTCTTGTGAGGAAGTAGGTATCTTATTATCCCCATTCTATAGAGGGCAACACTGAGACTAGATAGCACAAAGTATTTGTGGGATTGGAGAGATTGCTCAGTGGTTGAAAGCATTTGCATGAAAGCACAGCATGAAGACCTAAGTTCAAATCTCCAGTGCCTATGTGAAAAGGCAGGCATGACTGAACATGGCTGCAGCCATAGCACTAGAAGGCAGAAGCTGAAAGATCTCAGGGTTTCGCTGGCAGTCAGACTAACTGAAGCAACAAGATTCCGAGTTCAGTGAGAACTCTCTTCTCAAGTTAATAAGACAGAAAGAAATGGGAGATAACACCAACATGCGGTGGTCTAGCCTCCAGCACATGCACATCACACACATAGAATTCATACACAGACACACAGAGTATACGTGTTGTCAAGATTTTCATGGATTTTGAGCTAACGAGGAACCCCAGTAGCCACCACCACCTGGAATCCTGACAGAGCTACAAGGGGCTGTCCCTTCCCAAAGTCTCTCGACCATGGAATGTCTCTAAACTAGTGGGGAACAAAAACAGAAAGAATCATAGAAAATAGTCCTTTGAGAAAGTTTTTGAGTAAAGGAAATCTATGGGATTCAAGAAAAAACAAATTTCTCACTTCCATTTAGATATTTAGGATGCAGTTTCAAAGATGGCTCCCCGGTTTTTATAGTCTAGAGAAGCAACAGTCAGGTGGCCCAGATAGGAAGAGATATGGAGGGAATCCCAGGGTGTATCACATGATCCTTTTCCTCTGCCTACCTCAAACCAAACCACCTGGGATTTTGATGGAGCCTAGCAATAAGTATCCTTCCATCATTTTTAGGCACAGCAGTAAAATGGAACCTGGGACATGATGGGGAGGCATTGGGCAGAAAAGCCACTGTGCTAATGCCATGGCATTTGGACAAAGTAGACCCAGCACTGTTGAAGAGGTAAGTCTGTCTGTTGTCTGTTTGTCTATCTTTGCCTTTTGCTGCATCTGAAGCTGCTTCTAATGTGCCCACAATATAAAAGAATGAAATAAAGAGTGGGAAGAATTATTTAGTTCAAGGAGACTCTGGGAAGAAAATGTGGGAGTAAAATTTAGGGCAAAATAAACTTAAGAGACTATCACATGCAGACCATAATATGTGGTACTGTTAACAGTTCTAAAATGTGACTATTGGTTTCATAATAGCCCAAACAAGGATATGGTAAAATAGACAGTTACAAGAAGCAAACTGTTTGTAATTGGAGAAAGCCATGTTAAAAGAAGGCTGGTTGTAAGAAGAAAAGCAGAGCTCAGCTTTTCCTGATGATGAAGCCCATAAAGGATTCCTCCCTTGGGTCTTCCAGAAAAAGACAGGATGCTGTAAAGGCAGAATTCCTGGCAATATCCCCACAATGACATTTGTGAGACTATTAATCTGAACCTTTCAATGGCTGGGTGCCAAAACACACTATATATAGAAAAAGCAAAGTGATCCGGAATGAAACTGTTTCGGAGATGTTCTAGAAAAGGGTAACACTTAGAGTTCACAGAGTAGACTCTTAAATTTTGGGAGGATGAGCCCTGTGAGATTCTAAGTGTGTCATCTCTGTAGGCATGCTTGAGCCTGGAGAGATGGCTCAAACGGCAAAGAGTGTGTCTTTGCAAGCATACAGACCTGAATTTTATACCTAAAGCCACGGATTAATTTTCCTTTGTTTTGTTTTTCTTTATACAAGAATCTGGGTGTAGTTGAATGTACTTATAACCCCAGTACTAGGGAGATGGAGATTGGTAAATCCTTAGGACTTGCTGGTTAACCAGTCTAGTCTGGCAAGTTCCAGAACAGTGAGAAAATATTAAGAGAAATAAAAGGTTGATGATAGCCTCAAGACTTCTCCAAACTTATCCTTTGTACTCCCCCATTAAAATAATACACACATATATATTGATAATTTCAGGCTTCTAGGCAAATCCATGCTCTGAATAGCCACTTCCAGGTCATGAGTGAAGAGGCACTACTAACTGACTTTTCTAGAGAAGTCATAAATAAGCATCTGCGCATCCAGATAAAGAACTAATGACAGATCAAAATAAGAATTCCATCAACTTCCAACTTGGCCAATGAATTATTTTATTGAGGTTATATAGGATTACAGATGAAGGATTACTTACAGGAACATGGATCGCTCAAAGGAAGATATGTTGCCAAGAAGCCCACCCCAGCATGGGTAATGAGTCATGAAAGCTGAATCTGGAAGCTTCTTGCCTGACTTGAAGACAGTTCATCTTGTGAGAGAATCTCCTATCCCCAACAGTCTTTACTGCCTATATAACCTGCTTATAAAGCTTGGGGAAGAGGCCCTGAGGAATCTCATTAAGTTTCAGGAACTCTCTGAGCCTTGCAAGTTATTTACTACCTGGGCCTTATTTTGTTCACATTCTAAGTCTTACCAGGCCTCTCTCCAGGGCAATAGGAGGAACATGAGCCAGGGGATGCTGTTTACCTCATGACAGGCAGAACAGAGAACAAGGAAGGAACTAGGAACAAGGCCTGGCCTTCAGAGGCCCACCATCAGTATCTCTCTATGAGGCCTTACCTCCTTAGTGTCCAGAATCTTTAAAAATAACATTAGTATCTAAGGACCAAGTATTCAACATGTGAGCCTTTGTAGATCATTTCTCATTAAACCATGATAAAAGAATTGGTATCACAAATAGTATGTGCTCTTCTTGTCAACATGGAATCAAAGTGGAAATTGATGGCAAGAAGATAATTAAAACCTCTCCAATACTTGGAAATGAAACAATACTCTCCCAAAGGCCCATCAAGAGAAATAAAAAGTAACTAATCAAGACAAAGAATATATCAGAATTTGTGCTACATGGCTAAATCAATGCTGAAAAAATTTATAGCATTAAAAACACATATTAAGGAAAAGGGAAAGTCTCAAGTCAATAATATAAGTGCCTACAACAACAACTCAAGGAACAAAGAGCCAAATAAACATAAAGCAAGTCAAAGAAGAAATAACAAAGAATAGAAATCAAAAGTTAAGATAAAATGTAAGGTTATCAATGAAATAAAGAGTGGCTCCTTGAGGAAAATGAATAAAATTGATAAATGTCATCTAGGTGGACAAAATAAAACTCAAGGTGTCAATATCAGGAATTAAGCACAAGCTATTACCATGGAGCCTCCAGACATCAAAAATTAATGAGGAAATAGTTTGCAAGGACATGCAGTACATTAGCTTGAACATTTAGATAAAACAACTAAGTACTCAGAAAACACAAGTGTCCTTGTCCAAGATGAAATTGTAGCCTTGAATATCCCACGACTATTAAGGAAGCATAATTAAAAGTTTGCAAGTTCCTAAAAACACTGATGATTTTACTGGAAAATTATGTAAAATATTTAAGGAAGAGTAAACACCAATTTCAGACAAACTGCTGCAAACAACAGATATGAGATAAGAGAGGATTTGCTGTGGTCTTGGGATCAAAACCAAACAAAGGAAGACAGTAACTACAAAAGGGAGGTGAGAAAAGTATAAAGAATATTCTTTGTAAATACTGACTCCCAAGTCCTCATGAAGACGTTAAAATACAATATTTAGCAGTACATGCAAATGACCTATATGTCATTAACCAAGTTGGGTTTATGCCCATGATGCAAGACTAGTTCAATATGCAAATGCTTACACAATTACATTGCTACACAGCCAAAGAAAACTCATGATTGCAGAAAACAAGGAAGCAAAGGCATTGGAACTAAACAACAGCCATCCATGTTCAAAGTCTCAGAAAATAGCAATGGAAGTGTGGTCCCTCAGATTCCTGAAGAATATCTACTTTTATATTACAGCAATAGACTAAAGAAAACAAAGATTTCTGTGTCCTTATCACTCACAGTCAACTTTGGTTCTCCATGTTTTGCTGGTGTAATAAGACAAGAAAAGAAAAAAACACACAGACCAGAGAGAAATTAATAAAGCTAGCTGTATGTGTAGAGAGTGTGATTTTCCACACATAAAATACTCAAAATAAAGCAGAGAACAACTATTAGAATTGATAAATGAACTCAGAAAGACCCCAGTATTTAAAGTAAATACAACATTCATTTTATTTTCACAAACAAGCAAAAAAAACCCACATGACACCAAAAGTAAAACAACAACTCTAAATATACTTGAAAAATATGAAATAATCAGGTGTGAGTTTGGAAATTATCTATAGTAAACTATAAAATATTATTAGAAGCAATTTAAAACTCAAAATAAATGGTGACACTTTATACATTCATGGATAAGAAGAGTCCACAAGTAGGGACAGCAATTCTTTGCAAAGTGTTTCATATGTATAATGTAATTTTTATTATCACATTAGTGAAATTTTTGTAATCATAGATATGGTCATTCTAAAATGTGTAGTTCTGTTAAATTTATATAGAATTTTAAAATAAGGTTACATGAAAAGTGATTAGTCTATTTGAAGATATTAAATATTTGTAGTAACTAAAACTTATGCTGAGACAGGGACACATAAATAATTCTAATAAATAGATAATGCAGAAATAGGCCTATGTAGATAGAGCAACTGGGCTTTGACAAAGATGCAAAACAAGTTGATAGAGAAATGATTGACTTCTTAATCCATTTTGCTGCAACAATGGGACTCCTATATGCAAAGAAAGTAGGCTTGACTTAAGCCTTATATTTTGTATAAAAATTAACTCAAAATTCATCACTGACTTAAGTATATAATGATAGGAGTATAAGAAATTGAGCCATGAACAGGCTGGAAGTTCTTGGGTTTAACCAAAGGCATGGTGTGTAAAAGAAGACATTAATAAATGGGAAGGCATCAAAGTAGAAAAGCTTGCACTGTGTTTGACATGCTAAAACATGGGAGACATACTCTACAGACTAAGCAAAATTATTTGCCACCTGCCTGCCTAACCATAGTCTAATACATAGATTATATACAGAACTTTCAAAAAAGAATTAGGCTTGAATTATAGCTCAAAAGTATAGTGCTTGTTTCACATGTGCATGGCACTGGGTTAAATACCCAGAACTGCATAAAAGTGGCAGTAATAGTAATCATCATAATCCAATTAGTAATCAGGCATAGATATTTGAATAAAGAAGGTGTCCATGTGGCAGGTGATCACATGGGAAGGTGTTTGACATCATTAGCCAGCAGAAATGCACAGTAAAGATACAATGAGATGTCAGTATGGACCACAATGGCTCAAGTGAAGAAAGAGACATTATCAAATGACAGAAGTGGGGCTGAAAAACCACACACACACACACACACACACACACACACACACACACACACACACACACACACACACACACACACACACACAGTGCTGATGAAATTGGAAAGTCAAAGGCAGCCCGTTGAAAAAACAGTTTAGCAGTCTCTGAAACTGAACATCTTATGGCTGTAACTCCTGCATGTTCATGGCTCAGAAATAAAAACTTTCAGTGATGCAACGGCTTGTAGATGAATGTTCATAACAATGGCCCTGAACTAGAATCAACCCATATGCAGTCAACAGCCGAGGAGCTAAACAAACTGACATTTTCATCATGCATAAAGCAAAGCTGAATGAGTCACCAAAGGATCTTGCAGCGTGAAAATCAGCAAACTCAGAGGGTTACATACTGTTATACCATCCATGGAATATTCTTTACAGTAACTAGAGAAACAGAGCACCAGTCAGTGTTTGCCAAGGTGGGGACAGCATCAGAAGTATGCTATGTGGTGATTCCTGGTAGAGAGCTGTGCTGACTGTCCCAAGGTCAGTATCCTGGATGACACTGGACTCTACAGTTAAGCATGTTACTATTTCAAGAACTTAGGCAGAGGGTACAAGGAAACCTGTCTCTTATTTCTCCCAGTACCTTATGCCTCAATACAAACTTATAATAAGAGGTTTGTTTCTGACAAACGAAACAAAAGAAATGGACAATGTACTTTGTGTTCAAGGTGATGGTCACGGGAATAACAGGCCTGAAGGACATGAGGCGTGGGTGCAAATCCTCTCTCTGCCGGTAACAGAACACCTTAATTGGACTACTTACTTTATAGGTCTCAGTGCCCCATCTGTCAAGTGAGATATCAGTGGGAGATTATTGCCTGTGACTTTTCTCTTTTGTGAGAAGAGATACAGATCACATAAATGACAACTGCTAGATAGGGACCCCAAAGTGATCCAAAATACAAAGTGCTTTCTGGCATCTCCAGGCTCATTCAGTGAATTGGGGAAAAACCTCAAGATGTTTATATGTACTGGTAATCACAAAGTCTGCATTAAAATCCTGAAGCATCACCAGATGGAATGATGGTAACCAATTATCAAGCCTCTATAAACCTGTATTTGTCAAATAGGGAGAAAAAGGTGATGTTTTCCTGTAGAGAGTATTTGGGATTCCACTTGCAAATCCTTACCCAAAAATCTAGACTGATAGCATTAAAAGATTTGTGAAATCATCAGCACAGTTATCATCATCATCATCACCATCCTGGATTAAAAATGACAGAGTTTCAGACTGGGAGTTTTCATTTCAACATCTACATTCTGTATATTCAACATCCTTTGAAAGATGCCCATTGTGCTAATATGGGAGAAGAAAGAACACAAGAACGCTCAGCTTCAGATACCTTGCTCCCAGCAGCCTTCTCTGCCCACACTAAACATAGTGTGATCCCAGAAGTCAGCATTCTGCATAGCCTCTTCCATTCTCTTCCCCTAGATCATGGACTCTAACTCCATATGGATACATACATACACTTATTTAAATGAGAGAACAGGACAGGGGGATTGAGAGACCTGGTACAGGTTACAAAGCTGATCAGAAATGACACCTCCATGAAAGGCTCTGGTCTTCCACTTCTCTTCTGTGTTCCCTGCCTACCCCCAGTATGTGGATTCCTGACCTGTTTTCACCTGGCACAACACATAACGCAAATATCCTTCGTGTGCAGAGGAGTCCAGGAAACAAGGAGATAAGAGCACACAATATCATGTGTCCAGGGAAGAGTTTGAGGAAACAAAACATGAGTTAGGTCCTCAAGAAGCAGCGGAGATCTGTGGGTGGCAGGAGTGGGAAAACAGTGCAGACAGACAGAGAGCATCCTAGACCAGACGCATCCAAGGAGATGGTTGGAGTCTACCCCCTCCCTTCCCTGACCTCAGCCATCTTCCCATTGTTCACTTTCTCAACTTTAGGAAGCCAGATTAACATTCCTAATGTGGTTCCCTCTCGTGGTTAAGAGAAAATTAGAACAGAATTGTTCTTATAAACTGTAGAGGAGCGGAGATGAGTGAAATCTCTGGCAGCAGGGAAAGCGCAGGCTAGGAGGTTAAGAAGTCTTCCTAACCAGCCTGTGGAAGCTGGATGGGAACGTTCAGACACTGGAAGAAGGAAAGGCTCCCCCTATACATGATCTTCTCTAATTGTGCTGGCAGGGTACAGGCCACCAGGTCAAACACAATGACCCAGGAGGACCACACATGAATCCTGTGGCCTTTGATGTCTCAGTGAGCTGCACGCCCATAGCTCTTCAGTTTCAGGCCTCCTGGTTTGCAAAGTCTGAGTGTCAGCACTGAAGAGCAGCCCTGATGTGCCATTGCCACCACAAATCCCCAACATCCACCCACCAAATCACCTTTCCTAGTCTTCCATGGAGGAACAGACGCTCTCACTTCTGCAGCTTGTTCAGAGGCCACGTGGGAAAACTGCACAGTGCTGTCCCGGAGAGACAGCTCCCTCTGGGAGCAGAGACAGTTGGGCATTTGATGATAGGTGTGTGCTGGGGCTGGCCTTCCTAATGCTTCTCTTGGGGCCCATGCTCACCCAAGTCTCAGAGGGGATTACCCTCCAGAGAAAGGCAGAGTATTTCTATAGCTTAACTGAGCTTGCAGGCGGGTATTCTCTCCCCATATCTTCTAATTAATAGTCAGGATTAACAGCTGCTGCTGCTGGGCCTTAGCCATCTAATCACAGCCGCTCAGGCTCCTGGGTGCTCAGCATTCCCTGGGCTCGACAGCCTCCTCCCCAACCCTCTGAGAAATGCATTCAGAAAATTAAAACAGCAAAAACAAGAAGAAATCCACCCTTCTCCCCAGACCCAGAGACTCCTGGGATTACAACTATGCCTGCCTTCCTCTCTGAGATGAAAGCAGAAGGCCCCAGCTCCCCAGGGCTCCCCCAGGGCTCCCCAGGGCTCCCCAAGGCTCCCCAGTGTGGTGAAGGTTTCTTGAAACTATAGTGCTAAGGGCTAGGATTCTCATCGTGCTAACCCCCTAGGCAATACATATTTAAAAGCAGTAGACCCTCTATCTATATGATAATAATAATAAGAATCTTAGAAAGTATTGTTACTGTAATGTGTGCTTATTAGGTTCCAGTAATAATTCTGATTTACATGAAATATAAACCTTGATCTTCCTGTCCTATAGACCATGAACAGAAGGGAAAGCAGAAAGAAGTTAAATCTCTTGACCACAGCCACACAGCTGGTGAGCAGATAGCAATATGCACTGCACATTGCCCTATGCCTCCTACCAAGGAGCAGAAGTTGGGAGCCCAGACACAGCTGTCTTTCAATTTCAGCTCCCCTCCATTTCCCAGGCAATCCATGAAGCCCATCTATAAATTCCAAGGTGGGAAGACATGCACTTGCAAAACCTGGTACAAAGCCTCACCCAGGTGCATTAGCAGTTCCTAGAGCTATTTCCTGGGGTCCTAGAGTCAGCTACCATACTCCTGAGAGCCAGGATGAAGAAGATATGTAGGATGTCTCACTCACAAAGACCATGAATGAGTGGTCAGTCTCCATTCCATTGTTCAACTTATACAAGCACTACTATATGCACCTAGGATGATTTACTTGGTTTTGAATTCTTCCCCTGGTTTTGTCTACCATACTTCATAGTTTGTTCTCTAAAGGAATCTGACTCTGGGCTGTTCTTCATAGATTCTATCTCTTCATTTGATCCCCTTGCCTGATCTCATTTCAGGCATTTGTCTTTCCTACAATATTTAAGGACCATTTATTTATGTTATACTACACACTATGTCAGAGCTGATGCTAAAAGCAGACATCAGTTCTCCAACCTTTATTAATGCCCTTGTTGAAATCTCCAGGCATTCTTACCTAGCTTCTCCATGGTTCTCTGTCCCTCCAGGGCCCCCTCAGAGTCACTTCTGAGTTGACAGTTTCCTGTTTCTCATCTTGTACTTTGTATTTTTCTGACGGGAATGATAGTTCTGTGAAGCCCCATTTCCAATCCATACCAAATGCTAACAACGTTAAGCTTATAGACCTGGGCTCTTTTGGGTCAACTTGATATACTAATTGGAGCTAAGGTACTTCAATAGTGAATCCATAAGGTTGCTGAGGGTAGCACAAAACAAGATAGATTTGGTGTTAAGTAGGAAAACACTTGGAGCCAGCAAAGCCTCTCGCTACCTCTGTTAGGTAGCCTACAGGGAAAATAAATTGATGCCTGACTCTTCAGGGGTGCACCCTTGTGTGATCCTGCTGCCTGGAATATAAGGCAGACTTACCAATTTGCTTTCATAAACCAGACTTACCAATTTGCTTTCATAAACCAAATACACTCAAAATGATGGGATGTCACTTCCAAGAGTAGGCTATACAAAGGCTGTCTCCTATCATCGGCACTCTCGTTCCTTTTTTTCCCCCATACCTCTCATCTTAAAAGGACTTAAAGGGCAAAGAACTGATAGCACTGAACAGCAGTCAGCCAAGACCTTGATGCATGAGTTTACATGACTACCCTATTCAACCACAAGATGACTGCAGCCCCAGGAAGACCCTGACCATTGCCTGTGGGAGATGAACACAGCAACTCAGTGAGCGGTGGTGAACCTTGTCTGCTTCCCCACAGACACTGTGAGATGATAACTGAACATAACTTTAAGTTGCTAAGATTTGAGGCAATTTGTTACTGAGAACACAATAGTGTTCTAGCTTGAATGTGGGATGTGCATCAGAGGCTCACATGTAGGAGTTTGGTCCCTGGGGCAGAAGTATTCACAAGTGACTGGATCATGAAGGTTCTACACTCATCAAGGAAACAATCTATTGATGTGTTCCTTGAAGCACGATTAATAAAAACCCAGAGACAGAAATTTGGGTTCAACCTGAAGGTCAGAAAAGCAAAACAGCCAGAAACACCTCAGTCCAAAATGGTCATTCTGCCTCCAGGAATCTCAGAATGAGACTGTATCTGAGAATTTTCTCCTCCCATTTTATAATCCTTTCTAGTTCTGAAATTAAGAGCATGCACCACTACCACCTGGTTTCAATAGCGAGCTAGTGTGGCTACTGGGATTAAAGGTGTGTGTCACCACTGTGTGGTCTGTAAGGCTGGCCAGAGTGACAGTTTTACTTTTCTGATCTTCAGGCAAGCTTTATTTATTTAAATGCCAATGAAATGTCACTACAGTTCCTAGTGGAACAGATTGTTGAGAAATAGGGAAGCATGGCCTAGGTGCAGGGAGTATGTCATTGAAGATATGTCTTTGACATGTCTACCTTCTTATAGCTCAGAAACAGCAGAGTCAAGTGACCATGGATTGAAAATTCTCAAAGCATGAGTCTTACAAACCTTTTCTTCTTGAATTCATTTAATCTCAGGTGCTCTGTCACATCGACACAAAGCTGACTGACACAAACAGATGATGAATATACAAACTGAGTGGCAGACACATTTTCTAGTTTCATTAAAGAAAAATCTCAAGTACAAAAACATGAGAATTACCACTGACCTTCATTTCTTCTTTGTTTCCTTTTATTGAAAATAGATTTCACTTCTCTTAATACATCCTGATTACAGTTTCTCCTTCCTCTACTCCTCTCGGTTCCCATCCCATCTAAATCCACCTCCCTTCCAATCTACATCCTCACCACCTTTCTGTATCTCATTAGAAAACAAACAGGCTTCTAAGGGATAAGAACAAAGCAAAATAAGTTAAGATAAGACAAAAACTAACACGTTGGAATCAGACAAGACAAACAAACAAGGAAAAGAGCACAAGAGAAAGCACAAGAATCAGAGACCCACTCGCACACACACTCAGGAATCCCATGAAAACACTGAACTGGAAGCCATAATATATGCAGAACACCTGGTCCAGACCTGTGCAGACTCTGTTCACGCTGCTCCACTCTCTGTGAATTCATAGGAACTTTGATCATGTTGATTTTGAGAGACTCTTTTTCTTGATGTCCTCTATCCCTGACTCTTACACTCTTTCTCCTCTTCTGCAGGGTTCCCTAGGCCCTGAAGGGACTTTCACCTTCCTGATCCGTGTATTATACATTCATAGATGCAACTGAACATCACTGAAAAATATTTAAATATCAAAAAGAAATAAAATAGCAATATAATAAAAATAAAGTATGAGAACAATTTATATATCATGTATATTATATAAGATATAAAAATTGATACCAAAATTGTTTAAAATATACCAGAGAAGTAGTCAGGTTTGTGCAAATATTGCCTTATGCCATTTTCTCAAAGAGACTTTGTATCCATAGCTTTGGGCGTCTATGAGTGTAACTATAATCGGTCCTCTGTGCTTACTGAGGGATGATAACAGTGAAAAACTTGTTCCCATCACCCAGCTTTAACAATTATCTATGTGTATCCAGACTTATTTTATCTCTCTCCTCAAAGGCCAAGATGTTTAACCTTCATTGCCTCAATTTTCTCTTCTCTAAAATCGTGTGCCTTAAAACACGAGTGATTAGCTCGTATGCAACGTGACATGTGAGCAGGCACATACATGGCACAAGATCAGTGAATGCCAATTACTGCCTTGTGGTCCCTTCACATCTCAGAGAACTGAATTTTCACTGCAACTTATTCTAAATTAGGGCGTTTTATATGACAGGTTAGTGGGTGTGCCATTAATAGCAAGAGGGCAAGGTTTTGGTCCAAAGGTTTTTCTCAGATCCTTTATATATGCATCATCATGGTCGTTACCATGGAAATGTCGTATTATCATTCTTCCACTCATTACGTAAAGGACACTTTCTAAATGTCCATTTTGCTACACTGAATGTTAGGATGACCAAGAAAGAATCCCTCACAGTCGATGAATATAAACTCTTAGAAGATAGCTTCACTCTTTAGCAACCATTATTTCCCTGATTGGATATAAAGACACTTGCATATTCCCATGGGGTCATCAGTCAGGCATACTGGAAGGGACCTTTTGTGCGCGTGCCCTTGGATGCTGTCAGGGAAGATGTAAAATCTGCATTTAAACTTCTAGAGCAAGAATTTGCAGGTAAACAAGCTGGCCCGTTTCAACAGCCCTATGCAGACGGAAGTGGATAAAGTGGGTGGCATTTCAGTATTATGGCAGGAATGAGAAGACAAGAAAGGCAGACGCAAAAAAAAGTACACTCCAAGGAGAAAGCGGGATAGTTGGGATAGTGATGGAGACAGAGTAAGAGGGGAGATACAATAGGAGGGAGGGTTCCTAAAATATACAGATAGACAGAGTCAGAGTCAGAGACAAAAGAACAAAAATCAAAGGTGCAAGAGAGAAGTAATTGGTATAGATAAAACCAGATGTGTAAGTGGGGAGAGGAGGAAGGAGAGGGAGTGGAAGGGGAGATTGGGGTAAGGAACACCCAAACATGTGTCCTTTTCTTGGAGGTATTTGAAAAGATGATGGGATGTGCTGACATGTCCAGAACTTAACATCTAAAGGAATCTGTTGTGGGAGATGAGTCATTCTTTGAAAGTGAGAAAAGGGGTGCAGATGGGCAGAGATACCAAGAAGTATTCGCCACGGATGTAGAACATCCATCAGTTCATTAAGTCTCATTCCTCTGGGTCAGACAGTTATGAAAAGGGCAATGAGAAGTGTCTGATTCAGTGGGCAGGGAAGAAGGAAGACTTACGGACTGAGCAATGTGTCATGACAAAATACACATCTTGAAGTTTTACTGTCCAATGAGACGGTACTTAGAAGTGGTTCTTTGGGGATATCATAAGGGTGATGACATTAGATGATGAGGATAACACCTTCATAAATGTAACTAGTACTCTTTTCAGAAGCACGAGAGAGCTTGTATCTACTCATTCTCTGCACTCTATTGTGTTTTCTACATGGAAAAGAGCCCAACAAACCCAATTCTGCTAGAGCCCTGGTCTCAACTTCCAGCTTCCACAATGACAAAGTATATTTTTGTGGTCCAAAAGAAACTTGGTCTATAGTACCTCATTATAACTGCTAGAACTATGACAGAAGAACTATGTGTATGTGTGTCTGAGACCACTTGAGAAGAGGAAGCTATGGGAGAGTGACAGGTGGGCACTGTCACAGGGAAATAGAACAGTGGAAAGATAGACTTCACCATGGAAGGACAAAGAAAGAGGAAGCGGAGGAGGAGAGGACTTTACCACTTTAAAAAAAATCACCTAACAACTTGATCTTCTATTTCCAACCTCCAGGACCATGAGAAATACATTTCCATTGTTGAAGCTGCTCAGACTTTGCACTCCTTATAGCTGCCCTAAGAGGACAAGACAGAAGCCATTGTGGTTTGAATATCTAAGTTCTACCTTGGGCCAATGAGTGAGATGTATGGTTCTTAGATGGCGTGCTATTTCAGGAAGGCCTGGAAACTTGAAGGTAGGGTCAGATGGGATTAATATTGGGGGTATGTTATTTCTAGTTCTTCTCCTGTCTCATTCTCACGTATTCATTAACCATGAAGTTCTCTGCCCCTTTCTGCCCTTGTGATTGTATTAGTAACCTTGCTTGTTGCTACAATGAAATAATCTGGCAAAAGCAATCCAATCCCAGTGACACGCCACTGGAGGAGATTTGTATCCCCTTTGTTAGCAGGTATCAATTGCAAATAGCTTCTTGGTTAGGGTTTACCTCACCCCCCCCAAAAAAAAAGAAAAGGAAAAAAACAGTTTTCTCCAACAGTGGGTATATCAACTACTCTTTATGGCAGGAGTAGTTGATCAACATAAAAGAAACTCCACGATCTATCTATCTATCTATCTATCTATCTATCTATCTATCTATCTATCTATCNTCTATCTATCTTTCTTTCTTTCTTTCTTTCTTTCTTTCTTTCTTTCTTTCTTTTGAGGGGTACTTTTCTTCTGTTTTCTCTTGTTTTGTTTTATTAGGTTTTTGCTCTTTGCTTTGATTTTTCTTTTTTAGTGTGTGTGTGTCATAAGGGAGAGATAACAAAAAGTTAGGAGGATGTGAAGTAGGGAAAGATCTGGAAAGAGTTGGGGGGTACGCAGGTAGGACACGACCAAAATATTTTGTGTGGATTTCTTTTTTAGTGGAAAAACAAAAAGAGGAACCCAATACAGAGACTCTGTAACAAATATTCCCAAAGATTTGTCTCTATGATGATTCAAAAACCGTTGTGTTAAAAATCAAGACTAACCATTACGACATTGCCTGTACACCATGGACAGTAACCCCTGAAACCGTGAGTTCGAATAAAGCATTCCCTCTTTTCCATTGCTCCTGTGAACTGTTTAGTTCCAATGACACAGCAGTAAGTAATATAAATGGCATGAGCAGAATGAGGAGGAGCTAACCACAACTCATTTAACTGGAGAAAGTTGAGGTGGAACATTCTTTAAAAGTGAACAACAAAGAGGTTGTGACTATTTCTGAGAACAATCTATCCAAGGTTCGGCCTGCCCGCCTCCCAACCCTGTGAGTAAGCCTTCTCTCACAGTGTCTTTCCCTCCTCATTCTGGAACAGATGAGCCCAAGACTCTTTATATCTTTCAATCCTCTTTTTATGATGCTCGGGACTTGCCACCATCTGCTTGGCAGGGCTTTAATGCAAATCTGAGTTTGTTTTTATGGTTTCAATTAACCTAATAATAAAGCAGGGCAGGCAGGCTCCTGGAAAATCTTTCCTCTTCCCACCTCCTTTCAGCAAGTTACCCATCCGCCTTCCCTGAAATGAAGACAGTGATGGTTTCATCTGGCAGCTGGAACCCTCTGCCACATTAACCATGTCCTGCATCCCCAAGCTAACATGTGATTGAGCTGTGATTCTGATTGGGGAACCCTTTGGAGAAGACCAAGTCCAGACAGAGTCTTGTGGAACAGAGTCAGCCGTAGGGTCACTCAGGCAGGAAGTGTTTGCCTAAATGCAGCATCACAGGAAAACCACGGTCCAGAGACTAAAGCATGATCTCATGTTGCAGAAACCATAAAGGATGTTGACAGGATGAAACATCTGGCTTTTACCAAGCCTCTTTCTGACCTCTGTAGAAACAAGGAACAAGCTAGGAGATACAGTAATAACCAATCGACCCCGCTTATTCAGGATTGATGGGTTTCTAGGAATATACAACTTTCCATTTTAATTTTCACTTATTTTATTTTTACATTTGCTTATTACACATGTGTTGCCACAGTTTGTGTATGTATGTGTATGTGCCACAGTGTGTGTGTTTGTGTGCGTGTAGGTCAGAAGAGAGAGTTTGAAAGAAAGCCCTCTCCTTCCACCACATGGATTTAGGGAACAAACTCAGGTGATTGGTCCTGGTAGCAAGCACCTTTACCCTTCTGCCACTGTGGTCACTTCACCATGGTCCTCCATAGGTGTGCAGGTGGCCTAGGACCCCAATTTCAAACTGCAGTCTCTTCCTTGCCCCTGGCTTGCCTGGGAATTTCACACAGCTTTGAGTAGAGGAATTTCAGTGATGTAATTATTATCATCCACTTCTCCCTAAACCATAAGCTAAAATATCATTAGACTATTTTGCATTTATGCAGTGTTTGGATGGCAAGCGCCACTGTCAGCACTTAGGAAGCATCCGCAAGGCCAGGCAACATATCCAAGGCCCCATAGCGAGGAAGTGACAGGAGTCCCCAGTTTTGACCGGGTCATTAAATCCCTCTCGCTCTCTCTCCATTTCCTCAACTCGAAAATGGAAGTTAAGTAACTTACCTTGGTAAAAATGAGAGATAATGCACTTAAAGTGCCTTATTTTTATAGGTAATTTATTAAATGCTGGCACCAGCTCATTATTGTTTTTAACCTAACTAAATTGCTATGTGCATGTAGAAAAACTGTCTGGCAGTTGGCCTTTGGTGCTTACGCACTCTCTTTTTGATTGAGTATGTCCCAGTATTTTCAGCGCTTGGTTGATTAAGGAAGATGTCAGTCAGCATTTTTAAAGTAAACAACAGCTTTTCATATAATTTCCAAACTAGCTTCTCTTGAAGCACACACGAGATGTACCCTCTAGTTAAAGCATTCTCTCATTCACTCACTGTTATATGAATGTGTCACTGGGCTCCTTACATCCAATATGATTTTTTTCCTTGGATAGACCTCCCTCCACTCACCCAGAATATATTAGTCTTAGTTTTTGAAGGTGGCATCCCCTTTGGGTTCAGAGATTTACCCAGCACTGTCTGGATCTGGGGGCAGAGATTAGCTTTAGGATGAGTGTATTCCGCTTTTCTGTGCCTGCCCAGAACACTGAGGGCACACAACATGTGTTTTCTTTACAGCCAAAAGAAAGCAGTTGCTGAGATATCTCAGCAAGTGACATGCTGCCTTTGCTAGTACGAGGATCTGGGTTTGATCCTCAGAACAGATTTTTTAAAACTTTTAAAAAATGAGCTGGGTGGTGGCAGCGCACACCTTTAGTCCCAGCACTCAGGAGGCAGAGGCAGGAGGATCGCTGTGAATTCAAGGCCAGCCTGGTCTAGAAGAGTTAGTTCCAGGACAGCTAGGACTGTTACGCAGAAAAACCCTATCTCAAAAATTTAAAAAAAAGAGGTTTAAAAAATTTAAAAAAAAAATGGTGAAGTAGTGCATGCCAGTACTCCTAGATCTAGAAAGGCAGAGACAGGAGGATGCCGGCTAACCTGGTAGAGAGTGCTGAGAGTGACACCCAAGGTTATCCCTCCACACACATGTACACATACTTTCTCACACGTGCATGCACATTTATACACACACATATGCCAAAAGATAAAATAAAATATGGAAGAGGGACTGAAGATATGACAGAGAGATGGGAGAACTTTGTTGCTCTTCCAGGGCACTGGAGTCCAGTTTCTAGCACCTCCATTGGGTAGCTCACAACCACTTGTAACTCCAGTGGCTTTTGATACCCTCTTTTGTACTCAGTACACACCTGCACATACATACATACACATAACCCCACCCCAGACATACTCATATACATATCATTAAGAGTGAAAATGTAAAAACCAGAAGAACAAAATCAATATCATCCAACATATGAATATTAATGGTACATGATGGCTAAATGCCTAAATCTCACAGAAAGTCAATACTGTCCCCAAGACACTGATTGTGTGAGGTATATTGTGTCCAGCAGGACACTAGCTCAAATAATGATTTTGTACAAATCTCTACCTCCAAGCTTCTAGAAAATGTAGTAGGAATAGAGGCTGAGGGATGATTGAAGGGATGGATGGATGAATGAGCCAAAATAAATGAAGGCAAAAGGAGAAGTGAGTTATCACTGTGTGTGGGGGGTGAGATTTAGTACCCTGCTAACTCTGAGCAGGGAGAGGTGACCTTGTGTTCTGATAGAGCTTAGCTAAAAGTGACCCACGGTTTTAACCAGTCTCTGGACTTCTCGCTTAAATCTCACTCTGAAGTTGACATGTAACTGATGCAGGCATGTTTCGACGGTCCATTTAACCTAGTTACACAGATAACAGTCATTCTAAAGGAATTAGCAGTAAGGCAAAGAAGTGCCAGATCCAGGCTGAAGGCATCAGGCTCACCTGCCATCCTTCTGCACGCCTAGGCTGCCTTTAGGAAGACAACGCCCTCCCTCCGGTTTTGGTTTTGGTTTGGTTTGGTTTTCCCTCAACACTATGCACCATTTCACTTGGGTTAAAGGCAGGATCCAGTTTCTGTTTAAAAGAGTGAAGAGAATGTAGGGCAATGGCAACACATGAACTATATGTTCTGCTATATATTTGAAGATCCAAGGCACCCAAGAAACAAAAAGGCCCCTGTTTTCTAAGCAGTAAAACTGCCAAACAGCAAAGAGACTATCAGCATGATTTGTAAAAAGATTTTATTTTATGGGTGTATGGGGAGGTGGGCACTGTAGGTGCCCACAGAAGTCAGAAGAGGGAGTCAGATTCACTGGAGCCGTAGGAAGTTATGAACCTCCCAATATGGATGTTGTAAACTCGGGTCCTCTGGAAAAACAGCAAGAATCCTGACCTGCTGAGCTTTCTATCCAGCTCGTTCAACATGACTTGTCATTGCTGTTTGATTTAGACCTTTGATGTCTTTCCTCTGCACCTCAGAATCCTTGAGAAATAGCATTCTGACTCATATGGCCTTGACCCAGACTTATTAGGATCTACCTACATCCCTAAATCCCCAAGGACCAAGATCTGTAGTTGGATTAACTTTATTTATGCCCACCCTTTCTCTCCTTTTCCACACCCCTACTCTCATTTCCCTTCTGTTATAAACCATATTTAATAACATGAAGATGTCCAGAATGCTACGGTGAGTTATGACGACATCTCTGCTGATAACCAGACATTAAAAGGGACGCATTACAGCTAATGAATAAATGAGGCAATTTGCACTAAAACACAATTGTAAATAAGCGACCTCAGAAACGAGAAGGGCAGGGGCTGTTTGTTCTCATTCCTTGTAAAAGGCAGAGACAAATTGGGTGCAAATCGAGATCCAATAGGTGCTGACAGTAACAGATTAAGATCTATGAAATTTGGGAATAGTTTAATGAGTTGTGTTGAACCGGATGCGAGAGCTCAGTAGCCCTTCCTGTGCTTGAGTTTGTACCATGTCTTTCAGTAATGAGGTCTCGGTAAATGAATGCTCAATCATCCTTGTAGGCGCATCTACCGAGTTAGTAGAGGCCAAATGCGTGGGTTTCCTCTTTCAATCACTTTCCATGTGCCTGGACAGTGTTACTTATGGCGGATGTAATCGCAACTGTGGCTCTTGCCTTGTGAGAAGGACAGATGTGATAACATCTGGAATTTGTCAGTGGATCTTCAAATTAGCTGCACTTTAGAACCACCTGGGGAGCTTTTAAAAAATAGAGCTACCTCCTCCAACAAATCAAATTGGGACCCCAAGGAGTGACTCAGGCATCAATCTATTTGAAAGTTTCTTAGTTGAGTCTGCTGTGCAGCCAGGGGTAGAGACCACTGAACTACATGATCTCCAATCCTCCTTCCCTTTCACACTCTGCGACTCTAGAATTTGGCTTATAATTGCTTGAGCTATATTGGCTCTGATTCAGAACCATCTTTACTTGAATGAGGAATGTCCCCTAAGCCACAATGGAAGGATGCAGAAGAGCAAGCCAGATCCTGAGATGGTGGATTCCACATGCCAAAACCATGGTCCCTCAAGGCAGGTTGAGAGTTGGCACCAAAACTGCAATATTTTTTCTTTTAAATGCCTGGCATTTTAGATCAATGTGGTTACATATTATAAATCCTTTTGAGTTTGGTTTGTACACTCAACATAATTTCCTTGTGTCCACATTGTTACTGTATCTACAGTTGGTTTCTCCATTTTATTGACTAGCATTTCATGGTCGAGACACAGGCAATTTGTTTAATCATTCACCTACTGAAAAAATTAGAATTGGTTCCAGTTTGCAACTATTCGGAACAAGGCTGCTGTGCATATTTCTGCAAGGGTGTTTGCATGAACATAAGTTTTGATCTGGCCTAAAGGCCCAGTAGTATAATTTGTGTGTCTTATGATAAGTGAATAGTTAGCTTTGTAAGATGCCACTAATCTGACTAAACTAACTTCCAGAATAGCCATTGTACATTTCTAGTTTGCCATTATCACTGGCAGTACCTAGTATAGTATAATAAAGTGCCTAATTTCAAATGTTTATGCCGGTTGTTCTGGTAGGTGTGTAATGTCAGCTCACTGGACTATTAGTTAACTCTTTCCTACTGGCATTTTAAACATCCTTCACAATTTTAATCATCTTTATCTTCTATTTTTTTTTACTTTTGTTGCAGGATATAATCTGTCCTGCTGAATGCTTCATGTGTGTTTGAAAACAGTTTGCATCTTCTGCTGTTGGACTATGCCCTATGTACGCCAGTTCAATTCTGAGAATTAGTCACACCGTTATTTCTTTGTGGCATCTAGCAGTTCTAGCAAGTTCTGAAAGTGGAGTGGTAATGTCCCCCAAACATGAGCACAAGTTTTCTGTTTCTCTTTTCTATCAGGTTTTTGCTCAAAGAGTGTAAGCCTATAATTTTTGGTGCACATACATTTAAGACATTTGTGTCTTCTCGGTGGAATGACACTTTTGCCATCATGTGATGTCTTTCTGTCTCTGGCAATTTCCTTGTCTTTATCTGTCTCCTTAACCTATCAGTTTTATCATACAGCAATATACTTATGTCACATATATTCCCATGGAATATTAGCATTACTTTACATGACACTTTTAAGATAAGTTGTTATAGACGTAAATGTAAAAGTGGGGAAGAGTGAGGTGGAGAAGATGAGGAATCCTTTAGGAGTGACTCTGTGTCTTGACTTTGGTGCTCGTCCCGTAGATCAAAATGTATGGAATTAATTCACACCACAAACTGTCTAACACTAAACACATTCACACACACACACACACACACACACACACACAATGTGTGCATGAAATGGTGAATACATCTACTGGGCGTATCCATGTGAATTTATTAGTTTTGATATTTTATAACTTTGCAAAATGTTACCCTTGGGAAAAAACAGAAGACAGGTAGCTAGGATCTCTGTATTCTTTCTTCTAGCTGCATATGAGTCTAGAATTGTTGGTGTAAAAAAACTAAGAAAATTGATAGGAGTCTTCCTGCCTTTGGATGTCTTCAAAATATTCCAAAGCATAGGATTTTGAGAAGTTATGTGAAGTGCATCAGATGTCCGTGCTGGTGTTTCCTCAAGCAGTTTGGTACTGTGTACACTTCCTGGAGGCAATTGAGCTAGGACTAGCTACATCATGGTGGTAAAGACTCAGAACAAATTATGTGGCCTCTCTGACCCTATTCCCAGCAGGCTAGTTTTAACACCTGGCAAGTAGGTTAAGTTTGAATATTACTTAAGATGATGCAGATAACATGTCTACCCCAGGGGTTTTGACCCAGTGAGTGTTCAGTAAAAACTGACTGCACCATTTTCATTATTATGACTGAGGGGAGAATAGACAAGCCACCATTGTGACCATGAGGCACTGAGACCTTTTTGGCTGGTGATTGAACATGGCACTTTACTGACCCAGTAGTTCAGGTACCCACCAGACCAGCCTCCACAGTGACCTGTGGATGGTTGTCCTTGTGACTTCACCCATTGTTTCTCTTTGGCATTCAAATATCTCCAGCTAACCCAAACCAAAATGACCCAGATTACAGAAAACTCAAAACATCAAGGACACGCCCACTTCTCTAGCTCCCAACACAGACATCCAGCTCTATGGAGGCCTTGACTTCTAGTCACGGTGTACAAGGTCCCATGAACAAAGACACAAAAGAGCACAAGGGCCTATCAGTAGCTGAGTCTTGTGATGGGAAATGGAAAGAGAGGCTTTAGGGAGAGACTGTGTAAGCCAGGGTTGAGTGCAGATGAGGTAAGGACTGGAACTGGGATGCAAAGCAGGCAGAAAGACTGAGCTCTCTTGCCTCACAATCAGCTCTCATCAGAGAACGAAGGACCTGAAAGGCCATGCACCCATGACGGACCAACTTCTCTTTTAGGAGGTTCAGGTAAGAATTAGTCAAAGGACCTTCTTGTTAGACAGTGAGCGTCCAGCCCCAGGGCCAGATAAAGATGCAGCTGACCCTCTAGATGTCCCCAGTGCTGTGCTGAAGCAGAGCAGAAAACCAGTTCTCCCCTCCACCCATTCTCTCCCCCGAACAAGGAAAAATCATGTGCTCCCTGTCCCTCAACAAGGAATGGTTCCCAGAAGAAGATGCTGCCTCCACTAGAAGAAGAATTACATTCTGACCATAGCTTTGGGCAGTGTGTGAAAGGCAGAATCGGCACTGCATTAAAGGGAAATGAGTATTTGTTTTGAAATGTATTTAAAAGCTCTGGCTGGTTAATTATTTACGGACCAGCGGGTATCTCAGCTACCATGGAAACCTCTGGCTCTGAGATTTCTTCCTGGACCCCAGTCACTCCTCTGCAGCAACATACACACATACACTGAGACACACACACACATACATATACACACATACACACTTGCACACAATACACACACACACACAGAAATAGACTTACACACACATGCACAGACTCCCATGCACATGAATACACATATACACATACAAAGACACACAAGTACACACATAGCCCCACTCATATATATACACAGATACAACATATATACACATATACATACACATTTACACATGCATACACTCATATATATACATTTATATACAACATTCACCCAAATATTGATGTATGCTTATAAACACATATGCACACATACTCGCACATAAGCATACCTTCACATCACCTAAACTCAAAAGCATTCACAGTGACATATACATATGCATACACACACACACACACACACACACACACACACATGAAGTCCCCCATATGCCTTTATAGCATACCATTTCTCTCCACACACAGCTGTTCCTCTCTGGAGTACCTTGTCTGGAGTGGCTGTTCTGTCCTGTTTTCTTACCTTTAAAGTGTGTGGAAGTGGCCACAGAAGAGAAAAAGACCCTTGAAATCTTTTCAAGATGATTTAGAATGCTCCCCTAAGCCTCTCTCTTCCTGAGTGGGCTGTCTTTACAACTGGACTGAGTATAGTGCAGGTCCTATTCCAAACCACAGTCAAATGCTATGCCACCAACAACAGGCATGCCACTGACTCTGCTGCCACTACTATGGGGCTTAGGAGAAAGGAACAGTAGCCTACACAGCTCGGGGATCAGAATGGTTGTGACCACTGACTATCTATACAGCCCAGGTCTAATTCCTTAGCATGTTTGAACCACAATTTCTACATTCATCAAAAGGGGAACCCAACAGCAGCAGTAACCCTTGGGGCCGGTGTGGAGTTGTATTCAGCGGTGAATGATGACAAAGCTCTGGTTAGGGAAGGATGAAAAGTTTCTTCAAAGCTACCCAAGGCACTAGCAGAGGTCCCTTTCCTCTCCCACCTCTATCCTGCAGGATACTTCAGAACCAGAATGCTAGGAAACACACATGGCACATTGGGGCTGGGTTTCTGGCTCCACCCTGTACCCACTTGTCATAAAGGATCTTGACTGGAGGGGACCCATGCTGGCGGCAGAGCTGAGGCCACTAGCTGGGAAGCTGACTGGCGTTCCCTTTCCAAGGAGCTTTCCGCGAGCAAGAGCAGCGCCTCTCATTCCCGTCTGCACTGCTGTGCTACTGCATCACTGAACTATATAATTGCATATTTGTTCCTGTTGGGGCTTGAAATATTAGGGCCCAGTGTATAATTCCAGGGCTCCTGCACTGAAGAGTCTACTATGTAGCTACAAAATAAAAAGACAAATAATGTGGCCCAGGCCGCAGTCCAAGGTATCTTGGTTAATTAATGGGAAATTTTATTAGGAGCAGGCAGAAATCAGTGAACCTCCGGGACGCCCCATGATTCTTAAAGGGACAGGAAGGCCTTGAAATAAATCCTGCAGGAGTTCTGTTTCAGATATCTGTTTACACACCTTGTTGCGTGCATTTTTGATCACTGTTGTGATCTGCGATTGTAACAGGGAAACGCAGCCAACCCTGGCAAGACAGAAGCTGAGAATCTGAGGCCAGGGACACACATCAGAGCAGCAAGGCAGAATGTCTTGGGGGACGAGGGACTTCTAGAGAAATGCACAACTAGATGAAGACAGAGTGAGGAAGAGGCAGCACACATGGCAGGCAGCTAATAATTTCTCAACAGTCCCTTAAGAGAAAGAGCAGAGCAAAGAGCTCAGAATTTAAGGCAGAAGTCAGTAGGTTAAAGATAGGACAGGGAACCAAGGGCACTGAGCCTGAGCAAACCCTGTGCAGCCAAGGACTCCACATGCATTCCCTGTTGGAGGTTGCAGAGAATCTAGTCCATGACTCTTAAAGGACTTGAAACTGAAACAGGAAGACAAAGTTTGGCTGTGTCTTATCAAGAGTGTGTTTCAGTTCAATCATGGTGCCAAGCACCTACACAGAGGAGGCTGGGCCAGGAAGGTTATAAGCGTTCAGGACTAGTCCAAATGACAGAGCAGGAAACCATTTCTGAAAAGAAATGTTCAGAGTATTTCTTGGTGACAAGACCGAGTGTTAGAAAAGGAAGTTCTGGCTAGGTGTAGAATGCAGTCACTGTAAGGTAAGACACCACAGCACTGAGATCTGGCTTACCCAGGCATTGGTGCTGCAAACCTGGCCACCATCAGCCCCACAGTCTCACCAGCTGGCTTCTAGCACAGCGATTACAAAGCTGAAGGAAAACTCAAAGCCTGAAGCATGCCAGGCAAGTGCTACCACTGAACCACCCTTGGTTCCTTGTCTGTTTTAACTGTGCCTCCATTTTCTGAGAGAGGACCATATGCAAAGAGGTGATGCTGGCTACAAAAGGTCACAGAGGAGGAATGCTGTGGTGCTGTTCAAAGCAACAGCAAGCAATCTGGCTCTGGAATCCAGAGAAGACCCTTTGCACGCTCCCGTGGAAGGCAGGGGCTGGAAAGCATGGGCCGGCCTTGTGCTGACCGCAGTTGGTACACATGGAAGATCGGTTTGGGGGACAGAAAGAAGGAAAACTTCTCCCTCTTCTCTTCTGCTCCCTCCCAGTGCACCCATTCCTCTTTCCTTGGTTGTTTGGTGCTGAAGAATTGTCTGTATTCTGTCAATTATGTTTTAAATAAACGCTGATTGGCCAGGCAGAAAGTATAGGTGGGAAACCCAGACAGGAAGTAGAAATGATGCAATGAGAACAGGA
>LOEQ01001336.1:261962-272169 GCA_001685075.1 Bramus lutescens
TGATGATGATGATGATGATGATGATGATGATGATGATGATGATGATGATGAATACAATCACCCAAAGAGACAGTCTTAATTCTTTCTCTTTTATTATGTCTCCAACAAGCTTTATTCCCCACTGCCTTCCTCTGTCCCCTGTCACCCTCTTGTCTGGTAACTATAACACAGGTACTGACTCAAGCTACATCAAGTCCATGACACTACTGACTTTTGGCCTGGAAGGCCATGTGTCTTGCAGGAAAAAGACCACTTGGATAACTCATGAAGAAACCAAACAAAATCTCAGGCAAAACTCCGGTGAGAGTCACTGCCCTGAGTCCCGCTTCCAAATGTTTCTTGGTTCACACAAGTCCCTAGGGAGGGGCACATAGTCACGTGTGGTAGATAACAGGCTCCCGAGACTCCTGGGAGCCTCATGGCGATCCCTACTGTTTCTAGGTACTGTAGGAGACCTGGGGTCAGAATCTTGGAAGCTGCTCCGTGTACACAGAGCAGAGAACCCTCAAACTGTGAGGTTGCTACTATACTCTTCTTTCCCTTTTCTTCCCTGGGAAGTGTAGACGACAGGCCTGATTCATGCTCCCCAGCACACATCTGTAACTCTGCCTTGCACCCTTGTACTCAGCCCTTCGCTCTGCTGTAAAACAGTCCTTTTCCTCTTTTTCTTATTCAGTACACTTTTATGGTCCCTAACAGGGGTGACAGGGACTGATCCATGGCACCACAAGATGAAGATGAGAATTTGGGGATGTTTACAGGGCACATCAAAAGGGTTTCTTAGGCTTGGCTTTAATACCCACTGGTGGAAGAGTATATATTCTCACAGTCACACAGTCACAGGCGGCCTTTGTTAGGACCATGAGCATAAATGAGAATTTAGCAAAGATTTCTTTGCCCTTCCATTGGTGCTGTCTCTCCCTTGTTGACCATCTCCATGAATCTGAGACCCAGGCTGCCTTCCTAAACAGGCACAGATAACTAGAAGCAATCCCCGCCCTGCTGAGCACTGAAAGCCAGACATGATCAGGGCTACCACTCCAAAGTCACACCCAGGCTGCCTTCGTAGAGGAAAGCAGTGGGGAAATAAAGCTTGTTGGAGACATAATAAAAGAAAAAGAATTAAGACTGTCTCTTTGGGTGATTATATTCATCATCATCATCTGGACTCTGTACAGCAGACTCCAGAATTCTACTTCCACACTTTTGATGACCTTGAAAGCTCAGGGCCCCAGTATGCCAGGCTGCTTTTGCTTTTTCTTCAAAGACAAGGGGAAATTGAACTTCTAGATCTAGTGAAGACTATAAGGGCGGGGCACTGGAGAGACCTAAAACATGCTTCAATTTTAAACGTTCTGCTAAATGTTTTCCTTGTTCTGATAAAATATACAAAAGGCAGTTTACTAATCTATATAGTTATATATGCTAATCTATATAGTTATATATATATGCTAATCTGTATAGTTAAGTATAATCAGCTCAGCAGTATTATGAGCAGTAGTTTCTCCTTACTGATGAATGGGTTCCAACATCCCAGGGAATGCTTAAAATCATATAACACCAAACCGTACATATACTATGCTTTTGCCCACTTGTCTGTAAGAGATTAACACAACCTTATTAAATAGGATATCTATTACAATAAAATGTAATGAAGGTTTTGTGAATGTAGCCCTCTGCAAAGGTTATCTCACATGCTCAAAACCCTACTGGCCTTTCTTCCTCTGTCTTCCAGGAAGAGCTTTGGTAGACTAAAAGCATGCTCATTTCTCCTCTTCTACCTCGGGATCATTAAGTAAAATGGACTGTTTAGGTCCTAGGATGCTGTGTCAATTAATATGATACTTGAGGTGGCTAGTAATTGACTACCAGGGAAGGTAGCATAGGCGGAGTAGATACTCTGAATGAACGGATGATGAACAGATCCTGGATAAGAACAAAAGGACAACATTTTATCATAGTAATCAAAATAATGTAATTTTAAAAGTCTACATTTTACTCTGGATTTTTTTTTAAATTCAACAATCTTGGATTGTGATTGATAATGAATAACAGGAGCATTTAATGTAAGGGGAGGGCTGCTGTGCCTTCGCATCATTTTCTTTCTATCATCACTGATCCATATTCATAACTTCCTCATCCTCCCACGCTGACACTCCCTACCCATTTTCCCTCATGCCCTGGTAACTACCACTCTCTATTTTAGTCTTATAAATTTGACTGCTTTGGATACCACATATACATGGAACCATAAAACATTTTTGGCTTACTTTACTTAGCAAGAATCAAGTCATTTTCTTAGTGCGAGAAATGTTCTCAATATTTCTAGCTTATTTTACTTAGCATAATGCTTTCAAGGTTCATCCGTGTTGTAGCATCTATCTGAATTTCATGTATTTCTAAGTCTGAATAATATTCCAAAATATATATGTGCCACATTTTATTACCCATTTTTCTGTTAATGGGAATTCAGGTTGTTTCTGTCTTTGGGCAATCATGAATAATTCTGCTACGAACAATTGGTGTGCAAGTATCTGTGTGAGTTCTTGTTATCAATTACCTTGCTGTATACTACAAGGAGGATCCTGGGCTGTAAAACAGTTCTTTGTCTAACTTTGTGAAGAATTGCTATAATGCGATCTATAGTGGCTACACCATTTTCCATTCAGACTAGCAATGCACAAAGGTCCCGCTAATTCATATCCTCACCACAACTGTCATGGTCATTGCCAATTTCTGCTTGTTTTTTTTTTAATAACAGGCATTAGGAACACAACCAACCATTCATGATGATTATATTTGCCAGGTTATCTTCATTTTAGAAATGAGAAAAATAGGGGTCAACAAAGTCAAAGACTTTTCTGGAAACACAGAATTATCACAGAGTCAAGGGACCTCCTTTTGACCTGACCCTCATATATATATATGACTTATTAGAATGACTATGGTTCAAGTTAATCCAGCAATGGCTACCTTTTGAATGGAAGGTCCAAGAATCCAGTAGTTGCTTGAACCACAGGGTTGGCTGTCTCATCTGGTTTTTGTATGTGCTGGAATCCCAAAGAAGTAGGCGCTAATGCCAGTGAAGGTCTTGCTAGCAAGGTGAAGGCAAACAGGCAAAGGAGCAAACTCTTCCTTCATACATGACCTTATAAAGACTTCCAGCAGAAGATATGGGCCAGAATAGGTCTGGATTAAAGGTATGGCTTCTTACCACAAAGATCCAGATTAGAAGTAGATCTTCCCACTTCAGATTAATCAGAAATGCATCAGAGGTGTGCTCCCCATTTTGAGATTTTAGTTCATTCCAAATGTATTAAAGTTAGCAAGCAAAAATAGCCGTCATATTCCTTTCTGCTTAAGCTCTGACTGGACATTTAAAAGGTTTGGGGAAGTATCTAGGCAGATATTTGGAACATATATAATATGAAAGGAATATATGTGACAATAATAGAATCATAGTATAAATACTATCAATTCACTTGTTCTGAGCAAAATTACTGGCCACCAGAATAAAAGTCGCTAAAAAAGCGAAAGGATGGTCTAAATGTGATAAAGCAGGAAAGTCCTTATGGACCCCATGGATGCAGTTGGCTAAAGGAAACATAAAACGTAGAGCTTTGCCCCCAGAGGACTGCTCCACCATACTACACACACACACACACACACACACACACACAGAGTTATAAGGCCTCAAAGGTCATGTGCCCTGCACAGAGTAAATTCATGGGAGTTGCAGGATAGTGAAATCATGGTGTGTCCTAAGTAACTGTTTGGAAATAGCACCTGTCTCTGCCATGCCCTTCTCACAGGCATATACCATTATCGCTCATTCTGAGCCAAGAACCTGCCACTCAGAGATGAGGTCCCAGCATGTGGTGGCCACAGGAGCCAGGATCTGAGTTCTGGTACTGCTGATGCTAAATCCTATGCTCTCCTTAGTCACTACTCTCACCATGGAGTGCCCAGGAACCTGTAAGCACCCAGCTGTGGCCAGGAGGCTAGCACATCTGCAGGCAAACAGAGCATACCTTCTTCCTGCAACTTTTTCCTTCGAAGTTTTGAGAACAAGAGCCAAAATCAAAACAGTATTTTTATATTAAAAAGATATATTATGAAAGAGAATGCAAAATTCACACAAGAATATTTCAGCATAAAACACAGAGCTTCAAAGAAATTTCATACTGACAGCTAGCTGCCTTAGGCGACACTCTCAGCCCTCCAGAGGTATCTGTTCATCCCCCTGCTGTTAGGGTGCCTTCCATAAAAAAAAAAAAACTTGAAGCTATATTGACCTATACTGAAGCTTGATAACTTGGGCTTTGGAGACCCACCAGCTTTGACTTTGAATTTTTGTTGTTTCCACTTGCCAGCCATGAGACCTTGAGATGTTTTCTTTTCTCATTTCTTTAACTTTAGGGAAATTATTTAAGATCCTCTGGCTCTTGTTTTCCTCATTACTAGATGGAAAAATGGTTATAAAGATAGTTAGATCATAAATGTATATAATGTGTTTATGACTGACATGCAGTAAATGCTTCTCTGGTACTTACAATAAAGATTCATTTTCTAATCATTTTCATAATGAATCTATCTACTTATTTATAAAATTGGAAGAGGAGTATAGACATTCAGAAGTTTCAGGAGTTAAATGAGAGATGCTGCCTCCTAAGCACACAACACAGTGCTTGGAAAGTCATACAGCTTCATAAATACCAGGGATGACAGCTACTCCATTCTTAACCACACCAGCATTGCTGTGGGAACACTCTGTCATGCCTATGAAGTTTGAGATGCAACCCTGATCTCTTGGTATGAATTTCATGGGTTACAACCCCTCTTATATTTCACCCATTTCCTAAGCAAGCTTCTACAGCACCCTGGGCTCTTTGAGATATAAAATATAGCCAATTTAACATTTCTAAAATGGTTATAAGGCTGTTTTCTCTCTGCGGAGGAGAAATACCCAGCAAGCTACACTCTCAGTTTGTAGCCGTCCCAATCTTCCAGGTTCCTCAAACTCCATCCTCCTCAGGGAGGCTTGCACATGACCTGACTCCTCAACGCACATGAAACTTCTGCATTGCTACATATGGACAGGTGCATTTTTCCTTCTATCTATCTTATCTTCCTAAGTGAATTGTGCGATACCCATGGAAGGGATAGAAATTTTACCTAGGACACACAATTTGAACTAAATGAAATGCAGTGGAGTGACTGAACTCTCTGAACCATGAACTCCTTCTCTAACTGGTCACTGAAAAATAAAGAGTCTTTGGCCCAAATGGATATGTCTTCTAATTTGCACCAGGCAGCCTACTTATCAGTGGTACCCAGGCAGGGACAATTGCCTACACCTCCTGCAGTGTGGACAGTGGTGGGAATTCGTTTAAGCAGTGCTTCATAAATATCCAGCGGTGGATTTGATTGGCTCTGAGTCTGAGTTCTGAGATGTCTCAGTGTTAGGGGGAACCAAGGTAATAAAGTAGGCCAGAGTCATGTGAGCTGACACGGTAGGCGTGGAACCCACATCTTCCGAATAGCTCCCCAGATTCAGAATCCAAAGGTTCAGTGCTTCTTCTCTTAGGGATGATCACTGGGAATAAGCTATAGCTGATCATAGTTCATAATTAATACTTGCAAGAGTAAGTAATTGAGTCCTGTCAATGCTGATGCCTGTATAGCAGAGCAACTGTTTTGAGGGAAAGACATCCCTACCCCCATTTAAGTGTCCCCTAGAAGTCTTTCCTATAATGTCTGAGAATCTGCCTGGGACCACCGGTGTGCACAGGCCCAGTCTCAAAACTGCCTCTGGAAGGCCTCATGTCCTGGTAGTGCCACCTCCATATTCCTGCACACTTGCAGCTGCGGATACACCTGTTCTACCCATAGCCCTGGAGCAGCTCTGTCCACAGCAGGACACTGAGTCCTCAAGTCACAGTGGCAGCACACAGCCTTTGGAGGTCAGGTAAAGGGACACCTGAGGCTCCATTTGGGCCCAGATAAGTATAACGCTTTGGCTTCTAGCTGCTTCCCTGAACACACAAAATGCTACTTGCTCTCATGGCTCTCCTCATTGTGGATGCTAGGTCTCTTCCAGTCCTGAGCCAAGCTACAATACCGGAGATGCAGGCAAACAAACCTCCCAGGATCTACAAAAGCAAGGCATTTCCAGAATTGTATTAAAAGCCTGAATACAGAACAAGCATGCAAATGGCTGGCTCCCCGGATCATCATCTTAGTGCCTGCACAAACAGCAAAAGAACTGGCCGCGGCTAGCACACTCCGCTGATCTTCATTTTGTTTAGCCCTTTCCAGCCCAGAAAGTACATGCTTATATACCACCTCCATTGATCTCTCTAAGGGTTTTGGGCTGGGGTTGGTGTTTTTGAGCCTCTATACACTAATCAAAGAATAGAAAAGAGCATCAAATTAAGGAGGCTTAAGCTTCAGGTGCCGAGTTCCAAGCAGGGATCTACTTAATGATGAAAGCTTGCTCAGAAATATTAGAAAGGAAACACAGGATTTAGTTCCTGCTTGAAATGTATGTATGCACACTGGCATATGAACATTTAAGTGTGTGTGTGGGCATGAGTTTGTTGTTGTTGTCTCTCAGTTTGTGTGCTGTGTGCCTGTGTTGATTTGTGTGCATGCATGTGTATTTAGGGGGTACTTGTGATTGTGTGCCTTAATATGTATGAGTGTACATACATGTGTGCCTACAATATGGCACATGGGTACATGTTCCTATACATGGTTTTACATATGTGAGGGGGTGTATGTGTGTTCATGCATGCACGCTAACACAATGGGCATTGAAGTCTGGTGGAAATGCCCCCTTTAAAATTGCAAGGAATTCAAGGCTGAGAGTGGTTCCATTGTCTCATATCATAACTAGGGCCCTCCAAAGCTCCTGGGCATGGTGCCACCCATGAACTAGCCAGGGGACAAGCAATGCTGGCATGGTTTACCCACCTTCTGGTGAAGGTGCCAGGGACCATTTCTTCACTGACCATATTCCCTGCTTCTGTCTGTGAAAGAAGCCAGATGGAGCAGGTCAGCAGAGGGTCAGCCATCCCCTGGGCTCTCCTCCAGTCTGTCAGCCCTCTGTGATCAGCAAGGTTTAGCAAAGTAATGCTGTGGACTGGAAAGGAATGCTGAGCATAGAGGAGAATGGTGGGTACATGGGAGGGGCAGAGCTTAGGCCTTTCTTAATAAGAAAATGCTGGCGCCTGTGAATGAGAGGAGAGGGAAGAAGTGGGGATATAAAGAAGAATGTGGACTGGAAAGAAATGGTTCTTGCCTTCTAGGCTAGCCCAGTGTCTAGGCTGTATTAGGCAGGCAACAAAGGACAGAGAGCAAGAAAACGAGCTGGAACATCGGTACTGGAGGGAGCAGGACGGAGGGTCGAGAGTGAAGAAATAGGAGAAACGGGAGAATGAGGTACATGTTGAGAAGACAGGACGAAAACTGGATAAAAGAATGAAAACATCACACAGGGCAGGTAGCCTCAGAGGGGGATCGATGAAAGAACATATCAAAACCCAAAACAGACGATGGATGAGGAAAGAGGGCTGTGGAATTCCCACCAGGCCCATGCAATTATGGGATGGTGGTTGTTTCAGTTCTACTCCCGCCTGCTCCTCCTTGAGAGCCCCAGTCTCCTAGTCATAGGTGGAAGTAAAATAACCTGGAGTTCAAATGAAGATATATCAATCAGCTGTTCCCATGGGCCTGACATAGCATACAAGACTGTGCCAATCATTGGTTCATAGCCCGGTTTAGCCGCAGTGTCTGCATTCTAGAACAGCATGACCAATGGACACATACTTAATAGATTAAAGTAACCCATCCAGGGTTTGTGAGGGGCAAAATTTCAGGCAGATTTAGTTGAGTGACCTGCTCAGGGTGTCACAGTCTAGACTCATTCTAGACTTGGGGTCTTCCTTCAACTCCCAAAGACTAGACAGAATTTAGAAATTGGTTGCTGCAAGACACAGTTCTTAGCAATGGCCACCTTACTCCTTGTTGTGTGACTCTTCCTTCAGATGACATGTTTCTCCAACTCTCAGACAGTCTAAGAAGCATGGCCACTGAGTGACAGCCCATTAACTTTGTTACAGACAAGTCAGAGGTTCCCCTGCTGCCAAGGACAGGGGCATATACAAAGGTGTGATTCCTCACCTGTTTGCCTACGCTTGTCCCTGAAAAAGGCATTTTCCTTGGTCCCCACTTTCTTGTTCTTTATATGAAAATTTATAGCAGTTAAATAAATTATTGCCTGTGGAACACTTAAAATAATGCCTGGTTCATAGTATGCACTATTCATCTTTATTAAATGAATTTTTAAACTAGTGTCTAAATTAATTTACAATGACACACTGTGCATCAGTACCTTAGTAAGGTGGGTGACTGTCACAGGTTGATAGCTGGATACCAAAGACTGAGAACCAGCACCCTGGTCTCTGTGTGCTGTGTTCTTCCCATATATTTGTTCCCTCCCGAGGGAGTGTAAGAGATGAAGGTGTAGCATCTGGAAGAGGTGAAGTTCATAGACTTCTGGAGCAAGGAGGGTACAGGATCTCTTTGCTTTCTGCAGGTCTCCCAGAGGAAGCCCTTCCCCTTTCAGGCAACCTCGTTTCTCTGGCTCTCAGTGGCCAGACACCCCCATCTCCAACTCCTTAGCTTCCTTTTACTTTCCCTGGAAGATGGGGTGCAAGGGCTGCAGGGATCCAGAGCTTCTCCTCTCAGCACCCCTTTCAGGGAAAACCTGAAATAGCTCCTCCCCCATCCACCTTCCTCTTTCAAATGTAATTTATGCATAGCTTTCCTTATATTTGCAAAACATAAGAAACCCTTAAAACCACGGAGGCTGTTTTCTCTGTTTCCGAGGTGGATTCTCCTGGTTGCCACACTCACAGGCATATATTTGAGCAAGTTTGATTCAGTGTAGCTGACACAGAAACCACTTAGTCGTTTCTCCTACATCATCCTAAGTTAATGCCCCTGACAGCCTGCAGGAGGCTTTTCAGCAATTTTTCTATTTCAGCTTTTTTTCTTTCCCTTCTGCCTCCTGCCACCTCCTCTACCTCCCCCTTCCCTGCTATAAAATTTGCTTTCAGCTCAAACGCTGACCAAACCTTTGCAGTTTGTATCCATTGCATCTTAAGACCAAATTGAAAGTCACGTGGAGCCTCTGACTGGCAATGGGGCCGCCCAGCCTTGCAGGGATGGATTCTATTTGTTCCTGATGTGATGGGATTTAACTGTTCCGGAAAGATAAGGGATGCTCTGTTTGTTAGGTCCCTTCATCAGAGCACCTACGCCTGGGGCATTGCCAGCCTGCCTGTGCAGCTTCCAGCCTGGACTGGGGTGGCCTCTGTGTCCTGTGGAAGGCATCACATAGGGAGAGATTTCTAGAGCCTCAGGCTCCTGTCTCAGATGTGATCCTTGAACCCAAGGGGAAGGTGCTGGCCCATGCTAGAGAAGTATATCAGTTCTCCTCTCCCCCTCCTTTTCTTCCTCTCTTCCTGCTTCTCTCCCTCCTCCTCTTCCTCACCCCTCCTCCTCTTCCTCTCCTCCTGCTTCTCCTCCTGCTTCTCCTCCTGCTTCTCCCCCTCCTCAATCTGTCTTTTTGTCTTTTCATCTCTCTGTCTCTGTATCTCTGTTTTTAGCTCTCTGACTCTTTTCTTCTGTCTCTATCTTTCTGTTTCTGCCTTTTGTAGTCTCTCTCACTGAAGCACTCCCCTGACACACACACACACACACACACACACACACATGCACACACATACACACACACATGCGCGTGCACACAGTCTTAAACTCTTGTCCTGGAGGGCCTGATGTAACTAACCCCTGACTTCTTCCACCCCCTCCTCCTCCCTCACCTTTTCACCCACCTCCTGCCCTTTCTCATTTCCCTGGACACCAAGCTGCCACCAAGATACATTTTCAATTGGGCAATGTCAGGGAGATTTGCAAGCTGACTATCAGGAAGTCGTTCACCCCTAAAGCAGCGAGAAAAAATGGACTCAGCTTGACCCCCCCACACCCTAGTCAAGCCCACCCCTCCCCCACTTCTAATAAAGAGGAACCACAGACTCCCCCAGCTCCACTGCACAGAGCTTGCCTGGCCAAATCCTACTGCTTTCCAACTGGAGCTGGGTGGCCAGCAGGGGGCAAGCTGGCCTCACAGCTAACCAGG
>LOEQ01001336.1:287717-298443 GCA_001685075.1 Bramus lutescens
CAGGCAAAGATCTGAGGGTGGGATGTGGGCTTATTCTTTCTGGCAGACTTCCACAGCCACAACTGATGAATACCCACAGAGGATCATGCAGAGACGTATAACCATGACAACAAGCCACATTGCCTGCCCCTCAGTTTCTGGAGCCTTACTTCTAGATAACTAGTCAATCAGGACTACACCCTAGGCTTCCCTGAGATTATTCCTTCCCTGGTCTATAAGTACAGCAGGAGTGTGGGATTTGCTGTGTGGGTAAGACTGACATTGGAGACCAGACCTTCTACCCTCTCATTTGGGTTAGATGGAGTTCACTCTAAACTGCTCTTTACACCAGGATTCTTGCTCCCCTCTTGATCTTGCCTCCTAAATCTCTGGAGCCGGCCTGTTTGCCCATCTCAGTAAACTCCTTAAATTCTCACATTCCACCCTCTCCCTCTTAGGCAGTCTGCATTAAATATCCATCTCCACCTCCATATTTGTAAAGCCCCAGGCTGATCCTAAGACCAACTAACATCCCTCCAAACCACATCTTCCTCCCTTTCTCCCCGGCCTTGTATCACACTGCTGCCTCTTAAAGCAGCCACACTTGACCTTCTGAAAGCTTCCCTGTGATTTATTTATTTATTTGTGGAAAACGAGGTTCCAATTACGATATATCCGTCCAGTGGAATGCTATGTCGCCATTTCAAATAATGGAGTAGAAGAAAACTTAATGAGGCAGAAAAATGTTCACAGTACAGCAGAGGGTGGGGGTGACAAAATTGCGTGTAGAGATTTCCATTTTTATGAAAAATGCTCACAATTTTATGTACAAAGTGGTGAGCGTTGCAGTCAATATTGTTGAGACTGTGTGTACCTATACGTTCACAGTGGTCATCTGGCTTCTGGCGGTAAGATGCTTGCAAATGAGATATTCTTATGTGTGCTTTTCTGTAATTTTGAATTTCATTTACAATGATAAAACATTATTTTTGTAGCAAGGGAAAAAAACAATCATGAACATTTTTTCTTTTTCTTTTTCTACCTTGAGCTATCAGCCAAATGTCTTGTGCACAACCTCTGGCCCATATTCCTGCTGGGGCCTTTCTGTTCATCCACATTGGCATATGCCACTGTTATTCTCAGCAAATGAGCCAACGGAAATAAGATTCAATTTGTTTGAGTGGACTGTGGCACTTGGTAGTCCAAAATATAAAGAAGTGCAAATAAAAATGATCAAGCACGACAGAAGAAAAGGGAAAAGCGCTGTCGTCTCAGTCCGAAATGAGCATGCTGAGTGCTGCCCAAATGGTTGAAAGGCCAAATGTAACCAGGCTCTTCATGTTCCCTTGGAAAATACAATGGCTGTGTTTAACTGTGGATTATTTTGTCCCTGGATTGGCAATTTAGACTGGGATTTAATTTCTGCCAATTATAATGACTACTGACTTTCTTAGCCTTGGTTTCCCACCTGGAAATTGAGAATAATGGCAACATCTGCTTATCCTAAGGTTTAGAAGACTAAATGACAAAATACAATCAAGCACTTAGAACACTGCTTTGGCAAGTACTTGAGGAATGGGTGTCTTTATTAACCCCTCAACAATCTTAATCCTTAGAGGACTGACATTGTTGGCTATTTTTAGTTACATATGCTTGATTTTCAATGAAGAGTATAGAAATAGGTTTCAACATCTTCCAGAGGGCAGAGACGGGATGGATAGAGGTGGGATATGCTGTTCTGTCTCTTCCATCAAGAACAAATTGACAGACATGGGCACAGTGCTTGAGCAGCTTACATTTCTTTGAAAGGTATATCTTTAAAGGATCAACAGTGCTACCACCACTGGTCTGGCTCCAGTGAGTCCCAAGAATCAGGATATGTTCCCATAGCAATGGTGAAATTTCTGATGAGATTCAGAGATTCTGGTTTGTTTGGTTTTGTTTCTTTGTCTTATTGACTGAGTGAAAACCACTTCCACTCCAATCTGCAAGGTAATGGATGTTTGAATCACCTTCCACATGGATGTTATATAGTCCTCTGGGCTATGGTTAAGGACCTCCAATTAGCAGATACTCTTCTCTCTAGGACAGCCAATAGCAAAGTGGGCACTCCAAGTTAACTCTGAAGATAAGCTGCTCCTTATATTTAACCTAAACATCTATCTTTATATGTTTTGGTGTATTATGGTCCCACTTCTAACCCTTAGAATGAACATAAAGCCTAAAAAATTTCCCATCTGGTAGGCTTCCAAATATCTGCAGCCATGGACAATGTATCTTCTCAGGCCATATGTCTGACACTATATATCAAAAACTTTCCAAACAGTTCCTTATATGTAATGTTTTCTTGATTCTCATTATCCTAGTTTCTTTCCGTGAAATGTGCTTTGCACAATATGGCTGACTCAGCACACTGGACTCAATTTTGAAGAAACTGATCTAAGATAATTAGTGTAATAAGATGATTGCTTCTGCCACTATAGACACTGCACTTTCATTCATGTAGCTAAGAGACCACTTGCTTCTGAATGACCACCATCAATCTGCTCTCCACTAGGTCTTAGACTATCCATGCATGTATTTCCTTCACAAGTACTATTTGTACATCATAATGATCTCATCTATGGAAGGGGAATTGTTCTTCTGAACCCACTGTAGCACATTACACTCTCTATGGATGTGAGATTGTTTTCCCGAACGTACTGTAGCATGGTATGTTCTCTTTGATTAAATTCCATCATTTTGATTCCTTCCACTATTTCAGATTGTTGAGAACTTTTTTTTTAATGAGCATTGTAAACTTTTAGTAGAAGTAATCAAATTATGAAAGACTATTGCAAACAGATTCTGTGCAGAAAACCACGATTGAAAAGCAATTTTGGAATCAGTATTATCTGATATGACACTATATCTCTTTGTATCAATATCTCCCAATTTTATCATCTCCACCACCAAAAACAAGCCCCTATGAGACATGACAGAAATTGCTACAATTGGGAAATCTGTGCTAGAATAACAAAATTTTATCAATAAAAAAGCTTTGAGTTTTAGTGGCTTCTCAATTTTTACAACTATCTTTTAGATGGATTTCCTACTAAAAATCCATGTTGCATAATTAAAAAGGTGAAGCAAAGACTGGAACAAAGAAGACATGTTACTTTGTAATGATGTTTGATAAATTTGAAGATCGTTCAATTAGTATGAGCTCCAGGGGACCAGATGAAACATTGCGACACAGCTCCAGTGAGTTTACCTGGTAAACATTTAAAGCAAAGTAGACAGAATGAACATACATTAAAATACTAATTCATAAAAAATTTAAGAATGGAAAACTGCAAGGTAAACTTTCCTTTAATATAAAAATCATGCATGTTTGTCAGTCTTTTTCTCATTTTCCTTTTTGTGTCCCCCACATTTTATTTTGAGGTTCAAGAATATTTACTAATTTAACTTAAATAGGTGTATAGTAATGGCTGCTAATAGACTATCTTTTGATCTTAAAATTATTACAATTATGCCAGATCAAGAAAATAATATGTCATGTTATGACTGGAGAAACATGAGCATAAAGTATTTGTTTAGTTTACCACAGGGACGAGTAGATTGCGATTGCCATGATATTGAAGCTTGTGCCAACATCAAATGAGGTGATGATGCTGAAGCAAAGACTGGAAAGAAGACGTATAATGCTAGGGGGCCAGCCCAAAGAGAACTTTTAAGAACCTGACTCCATTCTGTAACCAAGAAAATATGTTAACCATCCCCAGTTTGTGTCATTGACATATATAATGCCTCTGACTCTTACTTTTATAGGAACCATTGATAATTTTTTGCTAGTACTAAGCTAAATTAGAACAACGGGGATGTTGGGAAAGTTCCTGCCCATTCATCATGGATCTGAATATTTGGTTTCCTCACTAAGTTTTTGTCTGCTTAGGCACTCCTTCCACCTTTCGTTACTACATCTTAGTGTGGAGTGATCTGGCATATTTCATAATACACTTGCTTTTGCTTTCTTTTGTTTTTCTACAACTATCTTAGTTGAAATTCAGAAACATATTTTCTTAATTTTACTTTTTTAAAAACATTTATTTATTGATTGATGTCAGGAGACACGTCTGAGGTCATTGATCAACTTACAGGAATCAATTCTCTCTTCCAACCATGTAGGTTTCAAGGGACTAAACTCAGGCTGTCAGATTTGGTAGCAAGCACTCTTATCCAGTGAGCCATCTCCACAGGTTCAGAAACACATTTAATTAATCTACCAACCTAAAATTCCTTGTGAGGGAGGGTGGAAATGGAGGAGGGAACAAGGGAGAGAGAGGCAGAAACAGAGACAGAAAGACAGTGAGAAACACAGAGAGTCAGAGATAAAGAAAAGAAAGAAAGAAAGATGGGAAGGAAGGGNGGGAGGGAGGGAGATGGGAAAGGGAGAAAGGAAAATCTGCTATGATATGGTCTCAGAACACTCACTCTGATTTTATGATTTTCTACTTCCTTTTCTTCATATTATTAAACTACCCATTTCATAATTCATTTGGATGTTTATATTTTATTTTTTGTTATCTTTTTAAATAATTTGCTTAACACTGACCCTCTAGTTTCCTGGCAGTTCTTTATGCTTCAGAATTCCTGAAATTTTACAAGAACCACCTAAGGAGTGCAAGCAGAGCAACCAAGAGGTGCAATGTCTGGATACAGGAGACTTCATTATGCTTGTACAAACCAGTCCTGGAGCCATTACTTATTTATAGTGAATTTATCTGCAAGGGTCTAGGTAAGAAAATATTAAAATGGGAAAAAACATTGAGAAGTAAATGTTACCTTCAGTTTGGGATCATTTCTTGACCACAACCCCAAAGGCAAAGAATACAGAAGGTAAAGACAGACGGGTGAAATAATTGGAATATCTTTGAGGGGCCAGAATGGCTTTGTGTTTCCTGGTGTTGACTGAGGCTTCAGCTGCATCTGTGTCATAGTTTAACCTATTCCTTAGCCCAGCCCTGCTTCTTTCAAATCCTTATGGCAGAGCTCCCAAGAGCACGGTCTAATAAATATCAACCATGTAAATTCCCATCTCAAAGTCTGATTTTTAGAAAAAATGATCTGAGACAGTTGGTAACAAGAAGCAGATTTTAAAGCAGAATTTTGAGACTACAGCTGTAAGTGAAGCCCATCACTGGTGTTCACTGGAGTCTGGTGGGTTGTTGACATGATGGGACGGTGCTGTCATTAGCATCTTTCCTTATAGTGAGCTGAAATGAGTTGCCAATGTGAGAAGAAGTGGGGGAGGGGGTGAAGGCCAAGTGGTGTGGGAAGTCCTTCTGAATATGTGTTCCTTTTATGGTTAATGAATGAAACTGTTTTGGCCAGTGGCTTAGCAGAATAGAGCTAGACAGGGAAACTAAACTGAATGTTGGGAGAAAGAGGCAGAGTCAGTGAGATGATGTCTGCCAGAAGAGAAAGACCGGAGCTGCCAGATGGAACCTTGCCAGTAGGCCACAAGCTTTGTGGTAAAATATAAGACAATAGGAATGGGTTAATTTAAGATCTAAGAGCTGGCTAGAAATATGTTTAAGATATTGGACAAACAGTATTGCAAATAATATAGTTTCTGAGTGATTATTTTGTGTTTGGGCAGCCGGGAATGAATGAGCAGCCTCTGCCAAAAGCCAAGCTTCAAACCTATGGAGGGAAGTGGTTGTTGGTGGGTGCCACTGGTGCAACACAAGAAGACAATGAAGAGCAAGGGGAATTAAGTTGAGGCACAGTATGAAAGTCGGCATTTAAATAGAATCCTTTCTGGTGCAGCAGAAGTCAGAAACAGATTACTCTGAAGATTTAGAAACATCTCCAACAAGTGTTAGATGAGTTTGAAGACACAGGGGCTAATCAGCTCTCTCATAGTCAAGACTATGAATGGAAGGGAATGACAACATCAGTAGGAGAGGGGATATCCGTATCCAAACTCCATGATCCCCTCTACTCTCCACACAAGTGCCTTACTCTTCCTTCCCAAAGGCTGACATTTCCTATACTCTTACTTAAAAGAACTGCATAGGCTCTTATTTGAACATCACAGCTTAATTCTGGTTACTATCTCATTCTTTTGGGACATCTCAGCGCATTCCAACTGGGGAAGTTCTGGGCCTACCAAGAGATAATGGGGAGTGTCTTCACAAGCCTGCTACAGCAACAAGAGCTGGGAAAGCCAGCAGCACTAGGTCCTGAGGGTGTGGGGTCAAGGCAACAGAATAAAATTAGAGAAAAGAGACTCTTGGAATGGGAATGCTCTAACAGGATGCAACATGTTGCCGATGGTGGGAGATGGTGCCAACATTTTAAAAAGACACAGAAACTTGAAAGGAAAAGGGGTGTTTCTCACTAAATGGAATAAAACTGATGTACTACAGTGGCAGATGACTAAAGAAGAAATATGAAACCTCAGAGAAGGGACCAGACCAGGACAGACATGTCATATGAAGCTAGAAGCATTCATTTGAACATGGTACCTAGGACGACCCAAAGGACAATTCATTGGTAGGGAGTGTAAAAAACATGAGTTTCCTGGTCATACAGATGGACCTGTGTCATTCCAAAGGTCATCTGTGCAACCCCCAGTTTCCAGTGTGACTGTGTGTGAAGACAGAGAGAGCCTTGAAGGGAAAATGGAGGTTCACTGAGGTCAGAAATATAGGATCTTAACATCAGAGGAGTGGTACTCTAGTGTGTGTGTGTGTGTGTGTGTGTGTGTGTGTGTTCATGTATGTGTGTGATTATGGTATGTGTACTTGTGTCTCTATGTGTGTTTGAGTGTGTATGTGTCTCTGTGTGTGGCTGTGTGTATGTGTCTGTTCTTGTCTGTATGTCTACATGATCAGTATATATACACATACTGTGTTGGCCAGAGTAGGACCTGGGTGTCACTTTTCTGGTGCTCTTTAGCTTGTTTTATGAGACAGGCTTTCTCTGGTCCAGAACTCACCCAGTGGCTGAATTGGCTGTTGAGAGAGCTCCAGGGATTTGCTTCTCTTCTTCCCAGTGCTGGGTCCATCACCACATATGGATTCTCTTTTACATGGGTTCTGGAGACTATACTCAGGACCTTACATTTGCAAGACAAGCCCTTTAAAGGTTGAGCTGTCCCCCAGACTCAAGTGATGTCCTTTTAAGAAAAGACCTTGTTGCAGAAATGCAGCTGTCTGAAAGTCAGGAAAAGAGCATTAATCACATACAAAATTGACTAGAATCTGAACTTAGACTTCTAGTCTCCAAAACTGGAACTAAATATATGCCTATTGTTTAGGCCATGTGGTCTATAGTCTTTTTGTTATGGAAACTCGGGGCTAACTAATACAGAAGAATTCCAAACTCTTTGAAAGATTTAGCAGTCCATTCTCTGTGAACAGGCTAATGTTCTTAAGAAGAGGAGCTGCCATGGAACCGTATTTCCCAACAAAGAACAGGGAAGGCAGTCTTGGGATAACATGTGTCAGACAGTGGCACTTAGACAATCAAAATAAAGTAGGCACAATGTCAAAATGATTGACAGGGTCACTGTGGCAGCCACATGTAAGCATGTCCTACAGAGGGTTGTGAGAATTAGAAGACTCACGTTACTGAAAAAAGTAGGAGTCCTATGCCTGCCTGGGCTGTGGTAGGACACTCTTTCCGCAATAAAGAGGAAATTGGACAGGTTATTGTGTGTTCCTTCTCCTCCAGTTGAGAAGGAGCGTTAGTGCTTAGTGAGCGTCTTCCTGTGCCAGCCAAGGACACTTCCCACTTAGGAAGACTGGGCTGATTTGCCCCATTGCTGAAGGGGAAGTCTCTGAATGAAGTGCTAAGCAGGAAAAGTCTGAAACATCAGCTCAGGCTAGGGAGGAAGGAGTCTTAAGGCCTGTGCCATAGGCCTGGAAGATCTGAAGGGGCCAGAGGTATCAGTACAGAGAAAATGTACCTGATGGAATTCATAGCATGTCGTTATGGGAAAATCAGAGTAAATGTCCAGGATTCTATAATAAGGCCATGACATGTGTTGCAAAGCTAATGTACACATAAACAGCAACCTCTAGCATGCCAATGGCAAACTCCACATGTGACCATAGACTAGTAAGAGGCCATGCAGCCATAGCTACCCTTCCTGAGCAGAGCTCTGTCAGACCCACCAACCAGCTTAGCCAATGTGGCTACAACCCCACTTTAAGGTGGAAGTAACTCATGATCAGAGCAGACCCCAAGCGCAGCTACAGGATTCAGACAAGCCTCAGATGGTCCAGACCCCGCCGTTCTATCACATTGGTATCGGTTTTCAAACTCATGCTATGACCCCCCTCTTTGCTCACAGCACATCTGCTAGACAACCACTTGGTACAGGAAACACAAGACTGAACTGGGTCCTAGATGGGTTGGTTAGGCATGTGACTATGAACTGAAAGGAGACATTTACTGCACTGTAGCACTACTTGGGCTAGATGCTGAAAAAGCAGTGAGGAGACACTCTGTCTGAAGGAAGGCAAGACTTTCAAAGGCTATGTGCGCTTGTCTACCTTAATCATGTCAGCACATGAGACCCACTTTACAGTAAAGGAAGGCGCAGGACCCCACGGTCCATTTGTGCTGTTATTAGAGTTCCAGAAGCTGTTAGCCTAATAAAGTCTAGAAGCAGAAGTGGCATGATGCGAGAGCGTACATGGCTTCAAGGGCAATGACGAAGTTGTGGCCATTTTTCATTTTTCAGAAGCTTATAAGAAAATAGATTAGAATATTGGACGGAGGATGAAGGGGAGGCCAATGTATGGACCTCTGGGAATCATCTGTAGTATGAATACCCTCTAGAGAATGACCTAAGAGACACTAAAGTACAGTCAACCCTTGATATTCAGGAGGAATTAATTTCATAACTCCTACCCCATCTTGCAGAAATTCTCAAATTCATGAATGTTCAATATATCCATATAAAAGAACTCAATATTTGCTGAGAACCTGTATGCATCTCCTTATGCATTTGAAATCATTACCTTTAAATGTTATATAAATAGATGTTTTACTGTATTGTTTAAGGAGCAGTGGCTGGAAAAAAATGTCCGTATACGCTCAGTACGCATGCAATTTTTTTTTCAAGTACTCTTTATCTGGTTGAATGAATTCGGAACCTACTGATATTAAAGGCCAGCTGTATTTAGACATCAGCCAGGCTCCATTGACAAGGTCTTGACTTCACAATGGGGTCACAAACACGATGACCCCTAGCGGCAGGAATCCAAGGCATACACAGGCTCAACAGTTTGAACTCCACCAAGCTGTCAGCCACAGACAAATGTTACATCTACCATGTAGGGTCATCCTCAGAGGAGACCCACCTGACAGTGGATGGTGTATGGGTTATTTTAACTTCTTTGCCCTGGAGGGAACAGAAGGTTATCTAGATGTTACTGCAAGCATTTTAGGCATGAGTCTTGCCTCTCCTGTCTGCAGGCCCTCACCTTGCACACTGTGTAAAGGTTTAGCCAGCGTTTAACCCACCAACATGGGCTCCCACACAACATCACATCAGAGTAACAGATCTGCCTTGTAGAGAAGGAAGGCAAACAGTTAGACAATTCATTTGTTCCTTTCCTATACCTTCAAGAAAAGATGATAGATGGCCCTCCAAGGACATAGATGACACGCCAACCTGGAGAGAATCTTCTGAAATAATAGAACACTGTCTTCTAAGATATAACATACTACCCTGCTGCCTAAATCAATGACAGTTCTATCCATAGATGAGAGAAGGAAGAGAGGAATGCAGGGAGAAAAGGAAGGGGTGAGAAAGAGAAGGGGAGAGGAGGAGCATAAAAGAGAAAGAATGTCAGCGAGAGCACCCTGCCCGGTTTACCAGAACTTCTAGTGACCCTTTGTTCTTCTCAAAGTGAAAATTTCCACTTAGGTCAAAGGAAAGATGTCATCAAAACTTGTGCTTTTGCTACTTCATGGACACTTTGGGCTCTCTGTACCATAAAGCAGAAGTCAGGGAAAGTAGTCCTTATCCTGCAGCTTAATTAACCCTATTGATGAGCAGACAGTGCACTCTCTACACATGTGGGTAAGAGAGAAACGGATTTGCTGTTCCAGTGAGCTTCCTTCTTCCATAGTCCTTCACGACTGAGTGGGACAGCGGGAGAAAATATGGAGTTAGCTACAGCCTAGGAATTTGGTGGCCAGATTACATCATAGAAGGGGCGTGTGTGGGAAAAGGTCTTAGGAAAGAGAACAAGGAGTCTTGGAGGAGCCATACATGGACAGGTGAAAAGGGGCCTAAATGTAGGTAACCTGGTGCACATTAAGATCTCCCCTTGGGCCCTAGGCTCTTTACCCCATGCATGGCAGGATTAACTGCTGATGGATCAGTGACCAGTCCCTTCCTGGTACCTGCCCTTGGCCACAGGTGCAGGGTTGTTACTCTCCTTCCCTGGCTATGGAGGTACACCAGTTGTACCATTCTGCCTATCTGGGGTAACCTTGAAGGAATGTCTCAATCTCCCAGCTTCTTGGGAACTCAGCCAAGGCCTTTTTGACGACTATATCGAAGTGCTAATTCCAAATCTGTACATTTCTGCAAGACGCTCTCGTTCTTACAGGTGTTAGGATGTCAATTTTCACTCCAGTAATTCTCTTACTCACAAATCTCCATATCAGAATCAATTTCTAAGAAATGTGACCAAAGTCCATGGTCAGGCAGTCATATCAATTTACCCACTTGTCT
>LOEQ01001336.1:301358-320218 GCA_001685075.1 Bramus lutescens
ACGTAGTTATCCTCCTGGATATCGGAGGTAGACAAGATTGCCAGGCAAAAATTACGGGCTTGGGGGTGGGGGTGGGGTGGGGGTAAGGGGAGATGGGGAGAGAGAATAGTCATTTTCTTAAAGATGTGTAAGGAATTACACTATGTGATGATTTAAAACACATCTGGTATATGAATCACAAACAGGTTCAAAGCATATGTCTTACTTGAGAAATTATACAATAGTGTTTTGTAATTTGATCTTTATTTCTAAACAAAAGGTGAGATTGTGATTGACATTTATGAAGATTGTCTTAATATTATCTCCTTCATGTAAACAAAGGGTGATATGGGTGTCAGTGGTATTATAAACTAGTAACGATCTAAAAAAAACTACACACAAGATCCTTGTGGCATAATGTGCTGGCTTACCCCAAGGCACGGGAAGTCATCTGTTTCCTGATGATCAAAAACGGAATTTCTCAAAGCAATGCATGTGTGGCTCCAGGACTTTTAGGCTCTGCTTAAGCACACTAAGGGTTTTGCTTTAGGGGTTAGACACTTACTGTGGCCTTGAAATATCAGCATTGCCTTCTACATTTGAGACTTGCCCTGTTTCATAACAATCACTTTGCCCCTTAAAATTACAAAAAAAAGACTGCTATGGCTACAGAAATTTGGTTTTCTCTGGAATCACTTTTATTGTCGCTTTACTTCTTCTCATGACATGGCATCAATGTACAANACGTAGTTATCCTCCTGGATATCGGAGGTAGACAAGATTGCCAGGCAAAAATTACGGGCTTGGGGGTGGGGGTGGGGTGGGGGTAAGGGGAGATGGGGAGAGAGAATAGTCATTTTCTTAAAGATGTGTAAGGAATTACACTATGTGATGATTTAAAACACATCTGGTATATGAATCACAAACAGGTTCAAAGCATATGTCTTACTTGAGAAATTATACAATAGTGTTTTGTAATTTGATCTTTATTTCTAAACAAAAGGTGAGATTGTGATTGACATTTATGAAGATTGTCTTAATATTATCTCCTTCATGTAAACAAAGGGTGATATGGGTGTCAGTGGTATTATAAACTAGTAACGATCTAAAAAAAACTACACACAAGATCCTTGTGGCATAATGTGCTGGCTTACCCCAAGGCACGGGAAGTCATCTGTTTCCTGATGATCAAAAACGGAATTTCTCAAAGCAATGCATGTGTGGCTCCAGGACTTTTAGGCTCTGCTTAAGCACACTAAGGGTTTTGCTTTAGGGGTTAGACACTTACTGTGGCCTTGAAATATCAGCATTGCCTTCTACATTTGAGACTTGCCCTGTTTCAGAACAATCACTTTGCCCCTTAAAATTACAAAAAAAAAGACTGCTATGGCTACAGAAATTTGGTTTTCTCTTGAATCACTTTTATTGTCGCTTTACTTCTTCTCATGACATGGCATCAATGTACAAGATCTTGGGATAAAGAGCAAAGTCTCAGCCATCCTCCCTTCGTCTGAGCCATCCTCCAATGAGTGGGAGATGGGCATCTTAGCATCTCTACAGCAGAAGCAAGAGACAGGCATCTTGGCATCTCTCTCATACAGTCAGCGACAGGCTGCATATACCAGCTTCATAAGACCCCGCTGCTAGGGGAGATCGGTTGTAGGGATTGACGGGTTATTAATACAGTGAGACAGTTACATTGTCTCTTTTGGACAGTGCTGCCACTTAGCATCCTCATGGGCGGGCACTGTGACCCAGCCTCATAGCTAATGAGACTTGACACACCCAGATCACTCTCTCTGACTCTTAGTTAACATCAGTGTCCATAAACACAAAAGCTCAGCCAGCCTGTGGCATTAGAGAATGGAGCACAGTGGTCCTTACACTCAGAAGGAAGATCCCTGGAGCCTGCTAAGATCCTGCAGATGAAGCTATTCTAGACATAGAGGCCTTCTTCACACTGAGCACTAAATGAAGGCATTGGAGGGTGTCTCAAAAACACATTTTTTGCCTGGAGTCTTTACAATAAAAGAATCTGAAAGCTTTAGGGGAGGGGACTCCAATCCAATGCTTCTGAGTCTGGTGACTACCTGCTCCACAACAGAAAGGTTTCTCACACAGAACCTATTTCCAAAGGAGACTTAGATTTCTATTCCCCTCCGGCTTAAACTGTGATGGTGCCCTTGTTCTCCCACCATGACCAGGGCTGAACCTTTTGTGTCTGAACCTCTTCCCAAGCCCACTTGGTAGGGCACACATGGCTTCTTTCCTCATCATGGTTACAGCTTCTCAAATGACCATTATCACCCTCCTGGGATTGGGTTTACCATGTCCTTTGTATGAGATGCATAAATCCTGTTCCTCACAATTCTTTTCTCTCTACTTAAAGAATCTACATGGAGCCAGGCAGTGGTGGTGCACACCTTTGTCCCAGCACTCCGGGGGCAGAGGCAGATCTCTGTGAGTTTGAGGCCAGCCTGGCCTATAGAGTGAGTTCCAGGACAATAAGACTGTTACACGGATGAAACCCTGTCTCAAAAAACSAAAACCAAAACAAACAAACAAACAAAATCTACATGGTTCTCCACGCACACTCTCCATGTTCACTTGAATATTTACTTAAATATTCAAGGCTCTATTGTCTGTCTTAATGTGTTTTAAATGTTTTCCCTTAAAGTTCCCGTATCAAGACAGGTTCTGCAACATCTCTAAATACATTATCAGCATTCTTCTATGCTTAAATTTTCCCCTTCCCACTTTGGAACTCTTCTCCATTGCTTCCCAAGAGCAAACAACACGTTTTCAAACTTATGTCAAATTTCCATTTTGCAAGGAATGTTACTTGAATATGGCAGCTGCTCCACCCCTCACTCCTCTGTCTGGACAGACAATGATCTTTGATAGCCATTCTCTCAGATTTGAATGAGTGAGTTTATTAATTTTATATAAAGAAAAAGAATAAATGGCAGATGGAGAGCAGTTGGCTGGTAGCTGTATCATCAAATCAGGTTCTGAGAGAATCCAGCATGACTGAGAGCACAGAAAACGTAATATCATTGCATGGAGGTTAGCAAATGTCCATCAAAAATTGGGGGAAGTCGAGGCAGTTGGCTGGCACTGTCCATGAGAAAGCTTCCTATGGCTAAACTTCTGGCTCCTTGTTTCCACTGGAGTCATTTTGGTATGACTGGATCAATAATAACCAATGCCTGTTACTATATACCTTCTAGCTGACCTCAAATAGATAATATTTTAATACTCTTACTGCTGGCTGGATTTTGTTAGTTTGGTTTGCTTGCTTGCTTGCTTGCTTGTTTTTTCTCCCTGTTGCAAAGCTAGGAGACCAGTTTAGCCCAGAACAGGAGGTCACAGAGAACACTTCAAATAAGCATGGTTGGATTCTAGAGTCAGTTTCCCAATAAGTTTAAACAGCATACAGCAATTTATAAACTTAATGTTCACTGCATTCTCTAACCATTGACCTCCTGCAGTTACCACCGAGCCTTCATGTAACTTACCTGCATTGCTATTTGTACTTCTGAAGCAGAATGCAGTGTCTTTTCATGCAACTTATACATAGCTTACAGAAGGATATTATATCTGTACTTGGGTCTCCCATAATAGAGGAGCAAACTATCATAGTGTTATTCCTTCATTCCCATTCATGGGGCTGTAAGCAAAGTCTATGTCCTCTGTGTCTCTGGATAGCACTTATTGCCTGCCGCCTTCTCCTGTGCCTTCTGGAGGTAGCACAGATTGCCCCCAAACATCATAGAACTTCTGAAAACAATTATCACTGTCAAGTCCCCATTAACCTTAAGTGGCTCAAAGCCCAGTTATTTCTTTTTAAAGTGCTCAATACAACAAAAACCCCCAAAGATTCAATGTAATTCTTCAAAATTTGCCATCTAAAATGTGATACACATGGGAAAACATGTCACAGTTTAGTCTAGATAAAAATCATGTCCTAAGTCTTAAATCTGCCATAGCTCAGTGCTGTGTTAAGTCGTACAGATTTCTGAGACTCAGTTTCTTGGTCTAAATGAGTTCCTATTATCTTACTTTTAACAGAAGGAAAGACTTAATGTTTTGTGAGCTTGAAAGTGCTTAGCTATTTGCTATATGTCAAGAGTTCGTTAAATGTTTAGTTTCCTTGTGATCAATCAATTGATTGGAGCCCCAAAGAAATGGATCCAGGCACCCTTGATTAGTGAGGCTATTCTGTATTCTGCTGTGGGGTCAAAGGAAGAGTAAGTGCTGAGATCTTTTCAAAGAAAATAAAAGATCTGCCCGTTGGAAAGCAATACATTGTTCTCTACTCCTTACCTCTATGCTCGCGTATCCTGTCTCATCCTCTTCTCTTCCTTCCAGAATGGTTCAGACACTGGCAAAGCCCAGCCGTGTGTCACTTGCCCCATCAGCACTTGCTTCTGTGCTGCAAAATCTGGGTCTGGGTCTCAAGAGCTAGACGGAGCACAGGCAGCCAGTGGAGAAACATTTGAATTTTCTCTCCATCTCTAAGCCCAGTGAAGGCAGGATTCTAGGTTCACATGGAGTGGATCTCCAACAGAATGTCTGTTAATCTGTGGTTTACCTATAGAGCTATCACCCAGAGAAGTTTAAATAATCAATGAGAAATTAAAAGAGGATAATAAGTGATTTTTATATATGAATTCTTTTATAGATTTTTTTTCATTTCCTGTGCTTGGGGGGAAAACTGTGTGCATGCAAGGGCAGGTGTCTGCAAAGGCCGGAGGAGTCAGTGTCCCTCTGGAGTCGGTGCTACAGCTGTTGTGAACCACCCACTGTGGGTGCTGGGAACCAAATTCTTGTCCTCTGAAAAAACAGGACATGCTCCTAACCGCTGAGCTCTTTCTCCAGCCCCTAAGCATCCTATGGGGATGCTGCGTGCTAGCCCACTTCTTGAGAGCTTAATATAGTATGTGGTGGTATTTCCTCCTCGAAGAGACGACAGAGCAGGGACAGCACAGGGCACAGTGAGACCATTCATTGTCCTTGCCTCTGGCGCCTCACAGATTTCCTTCATTCTCCAAGAGAGATGGCATTTCAGAACTGACATCTTCTCTCTAAAGCTATGTACTAACTGTGATAAGTGAGAAAGGCAGGCCTCCCCTCTAGGTGGAGCATTGCAAACAAGAAAGAACTGCACAAAATTAACTAGAGACATGTGACAGGAAAGGGAAGTGTGGGGACTCATTCCTATTCCATCCCCTGCCTTCCAAACAAGCGCTTCCGTGAGAATCATGGCAGAGCCATGAAGGAAAGAAACCTAATTTCTCCAGGTCTATCCCTCTGGTATACATCAGAGCTCACACCACGTCCTCTGCCGGAGGTCAAAAAGCATGGCTGGCCAGTACTTTGTGAAACAGAGATCTCTTGGCTATTAGCCATCCTTACCCTTATCTTGGGATTACACATGGAATTTAGAAGTTTGTGAAAATCAATATTTGGGATTTTTGTCTTTTTTTTTCTAGAGAAGCTACTTAAGATGAATCATCATTTAGCACACTGTAAAGGTTGATTTTACCCAGGGGGTATGCTGACAAAATTATGACAAACAGTATTCAGAGGACAAAAGGAAGTAGATTTGAACATCAGGCACTAACTGACCAGTAATAGAGCCAACATTCCAGTGAGACAGTGAGGTCCTCATCAGTGGAGTGGTCCTAGATGGGCCTGATACGGTCATTATAATATATGTATAACATACTATATATTATATGTATATTACGTAATTCTTTGAGCATTTCATGCATGCATACAATGTATTTTGATTCCATTCATCTTCTACTCCTCCAAGATTCATTTATTCATTTTTTATTTCTTCACCACTTTCTAACTTCTTTTTTTCCTCACGTGTGTGTGTGTGTGTGTGTGTGTGTGTGTGTGTGTGTGTGTGCTGTCTATTTGCTCATGAGCATGAGAACATCCACTGGAGTGGAAAGATGTATAGGGGCTACACCCTTACAGAAAACTGACTCTTCCATCCTCTGGAAGCATTAACTGTCCCAAGCTACTCAGCCGGGGGTGGGCGCTCATAGCCCTGTCCATCTCTGTACTGGACTGGATTGGTGACTGGCTTGACCTTGGGTAGGCCTTTTATAGGCAACCACAGCTGCTGTGACATTATGAATGCAGTTTTCCTGTACGCCCATGTCTGAAAGACACTGTTTCACTCCGACTCTCCCCACTATGTTCTCTGGTCTTTCTGCCCCTTCTTCCTCAATGGTCCTGGAGACCTGGGAAGAGCATGTGATACACATGTCCCCTTCATGACTAAGCACATTACAGTCATTCTCTACACTCTGACCCGTTGTGAGTTTCTGCATTAACCACCACCCACTGCACAAAGAATTTTTCTAATGAGCTCTAAGAGCTGCCCTATGGGTAGGGAGATACAAACTTAGATAATACATTTCTTAAGCAAACTAATAATAGTAAGTTATAGGAGACTAGTAGACAATGTGGGTGTGGAGTGGGTCAACTTGGTCACACTTATTTCCTGTACTCTGGGTTATGCAAGAGGTACAAGGCTTGATGTCAGCTGGCATGTGGCCAATATTCCTTTAGTTCTCCTACCTCCTTGTGTGGTCACTTTTTTCTAAGGATGCTTTCACTTCTCTTTCTGGTGGGGACTTTTCAATGTTAACAAGATCACTGGGACGCTTTCTCCTTGCCCTTCTTGGTTGTGATTACTCAGAGTCAGCATGTGAGTAGGAAGAGAGCAGAGATGGCTCCTAGTTCTCTTCATTTCCGACTCCTGTTGATGTCTCACTGAGCTTTCCAGAGAGCTATTCTTCCTGAACCCTAGTATGAGGGGCAATGGACTATGCTCCTCATACACAGAAACCAACGATTGCTCCTATGAGGTAGAGCAGAAAGATGCAGGCCTGGATCTTGGCATTGTCCTTCACAAGTGCCAGCCATGGTATAATCTGAGAACGTTGTTTCCACTCTATAAACCTCAGTTTCCTCATCAGTCAAAGAGCTGTGGATGACCTAACTACCTCATGGGGATTTGGGGGACTCTCTTATAGGTTATGTGCTGTCTTAATATATTTTCTCATGCTTTAATAGACTACCAGAGCTCAGGTAATTTGCCAGTGAAAGAAGCTCTCATTTGGTCTATGGCTTTGGAGGCTGAAAGTACAAGAGCCAGATGTTGACCTCTGATGAGGAACTCATGCTGCATTATTACATGCCAGAAAACAGAAGAGCAGTGGACAAGAAAGAAACCATAAATACCTCATTGATGGATAAGAGACTACTCTCACAATGGCCAGGCCAATTCCACAAGAAAGATTTTAATTCCTTTAAGTAGCCTACTACACTTTAAATAACCCACGTTCCTAGACTAACAACCATGAAGTAAGGTTCTAACATGAACTTTGGATGAACACCCTCAACCTAGAGTCAGTGCTTAAGCTATCCTATGCAGCGTTTGTCTGTTTTCCCGTGCTCTATGGTGCTGTCTAACCCTAATCCCAAGGTTTCTTCCCTTCCAAAGCCAGCCCCTGCACTTGCTTCCACTTCTCTCTCGCATATTCAAGGACATTATTACTTCCACAGTTCCGCAGCCCCCTTGCATCATCGATGTTTTCATTTTCTCCCGAAACAGTTCTATCAATATGCAAAAATATTGCTGTTTCTATTTCTCTTATCTTAAAGAAAAAAAACTTCTTATGATTCTCACTTCCGCGCCAGCCACTAACCTACTTTTTCTCTCCCCTTTGCAGCCAAATCCTTAAAAAAGTTATCTCTACTCTCTACCTCCAATTCCCCCTTCACTCTTCTACTAAAGTCACTCTGAACAATTCCTTGGCTGCCTCAGTCCACTGAGAATGCACTTTTCCAGATCACCTGTGACCTTCGCATTGCTAAATCAATTTTCTGTCCTCATCCACCGCAGGGTGGTGGAAAGCACACTCCTCGTGTATAGCTTTGTTTTACTCAGTTGGCAAGCTGTCAGGTTCTTCCCTGATGCTTTGTCTCCGGCCTCAGCGGCCACACCTTTTCAGCTTCCTTCTGGGTCACTTCTCTCCATCTGTACCGTCTAATGATGGGGTGCTGTGTGAGCATCTCTTGGTTCTTCGTCTCTTCAGTTGAGTTAATCCCCCATAGCCTATTATAGCCCGATAAGCTTTACATGATGCCTACGTTCCAAGGATGCTAAGCTGACATTTTCCAGCAAGATTCTGCAAAATCTAAGAATTCATTAGCTCCTTGCCTGCTGCAAGGATAAATTGGGCAGTCAATGCTAATGTGTGACAAGCAGATCAGGGGGTTGTCTGCACCAGGGTATGTATTTGAAGGGACCTGAATCATTCTTCTAGGTGGGATGGTTGACTTTTCAATCAGTCAATCGGTCAACCAAGCCATTCAACCATCTACTGAACTACTGCACTCTTCGCTACGAGAACATGGGAGAAGTTAACGCAAGGTCCTGCCCAAAAGGCAACACTTGGCCACATAAAACAATAAGCAGACAGTACCAGGCAGTATATCATCAAGTGCTAAATTGGGTGTTATTGACTCTAAGTGCTGCCAGAGTTCAGAGAGGGGAGAAATCAATGACTCTAGGGCTGTGTACAGAGCCCTGGGCCATCACTCCTCAAGTTTCTTGAGGGCAGGGGCTATATCACGTTTGTCTTTTCCTTCTGTTTTTCTTGCTTGCCTTTTTTCTTCCTTTATCTTCCCTCTCCTGCCCCAGTACAGTGCTTCCCCGTCATGGATATGTACCCTTTCTTTATGCTTCCCTTAACTACTCTCCAAATGGATTTGAAGAAATGTTTAGGGATATAAAATAAATAAACATGTTTCAAAGGTAGGTGTTGAAGAAAAATGCAAAACAAGGCCAGAGAGAGAAAACAGAATGAGGGACGAGGAAACAGAATGGTAATACACAGCCCGTGAACTCTCATTCCTTTGTAACAAACGAGTCATGGATTTGGCTTTAAGGTTTCAGTGCAAAGTCTGAGCAGGAGCACCTGATTCATTACACAGTTCATATTGTCCCTTTGATAAAACAGACCAGTTTTGCAGCAGACACAAAACTATTCTGGATACTTAAGACTTAAATAAAGCCATCTAGAGAGTTCTTACAGAGCAGGCATGCTGTAATGTAATGAACATCACTCTCAGGGAGTTCTTAGTGTACACTAAGCTTGGAGCTTTGTACAACTGTTTGTTTCATCCATGTTTTCCACTGTCTGGAAATATTCCTGTGTTAGTAATCTTGAGTGTTAATGGACAACTTTGGCCTAAGGATATAAGTTGAGCAAGATGGAAGGAAATGGGACAAATTCAAGAGGGGAACAACAGCTGTTAGAACTTTATAGTATATAACAACATTTCTACTACACACACACACCCACACACAATCAGACCCTATAAGGGCAGAAATAATCTTACCATCTCCCACATATACTACGTTCTTTTTGCTGTTGTTGTTGTTGTATTACATTTTTATTGATACACAATATTTGGACTTATTCCGGGATCAGTATGATCAGCACAATATCTGCACACCATGTGTGGCCATCAGACCACCTCAATCATTTGTCGCTATTTTGTATTGGAATGATTCCAAGAATACTGTCTGTTATATATTTTGAATCCCACAATTAAGGGTCCTCAATAATGTTATCCTTCTAATCTAGAGAATATTGTAAGATACACTGACACCCCTGGACTATCAAAGCATCATCTCTCCCTCATTCTAACTTTCCACATTTTATCCTCTGCTTCCACAGAATCATCTATTTCTAGTCTCCACATATAAGCAAGACTACATGGAATTTGAATTTTCTGTGCCGGGGTTATTTCACTTAACTAGATGGCCTCCAGTCACAACCATGTTGCCACAGATCATAGAATTTCATGCATTTTATTTTTGACACAGGTCTGAAAATTACTAAATTGTATACTAAAATGTAAACCACAGAAGTAGTGTCTGTTCTTCAGATAAGTCTTCTGCTAGAGTTTATGTTCATCAAGGCCAAGTTTAAAACGGAATGGACCTTTATATATTTCTCATAGTGTCTTGTACCAGGCTTTGCTCTACATGAAGATTTTTTTCTATTAGAAAAACTTCCATTCACAATAGCTTCAAAGAAATTGAAATGCAAGGACTACATCTAATCAAGGAGTTGAGGGATCTCTGCAATGGAAACTTGAACATGAAGAATAGGAAATTGGAGAAGACATTAGAAGATGAAAAGGCTTTCCATTCTCATGGATTGGCAGAAATAGGATGGAAGAAATGGCTGCATTGGCAAAAGTAATCTGCAGATTTGATTCCATTCTGTCAAAATTCCAATTACATTCTTTACAAATCTAGGAAAGCTAATCCTAACATTTTTATGGATGTAAGAAAGATGAAGACTAGCCACACCAACACATCCTACACAAAAACAACAACGCTGTAGGCATCATAATAGCTGATCTAGAACCACAATACAAACCCACAGTAACAAAACTGCATTGCACTGACACAAATAGGCATTTAGATCAATAAACTGGAACAGAACAGGCTAGAGGACCTGAGAATAAGGCCTCACAGGTGGTGCCTCCTCATTTGTGGCAAAGGTATAAAAAATACGCCTTGGGGAAAAACAATGCTAAGAAAACTTGTGCTAGGAAACAGACACTGAAAAAACAAATGGCACTAGAAAAAGCAGACAATGCAAAATATTTCAGAGGGGGTAAAAAATAAAAGAACTGAGCTTCTGAGATTGCTAGAAAACAGTCAAAATACTTCAAATACAGGTATAGGCAGTAGCTTTCTGGGGAAAAAAAAAGACTCCAATCGCAGAGGAAATAATCCCAGGAATTGACAGATGGGATTATGTGAAAATTTAAAAAGTTTTCAGAGAAAATGGTGCAATTTCCAGGATGAAGAGAGAGCCTAAAGAATGAGAAAACTATTTTCCAGCAAATAATTGGAATATTGGTATCTAAAACATATGTAGAAGTGCAAAAATTTAGTGCCTCCAAACAAATTATTCAGTCAATAAATGGGTTAACACACTGAATAAATGAGTCTCAAAAGAAGAAATAGAAATGTCCAAAACATATTTGTGTGTGTGGTAGTGGGCGCAGTTCAACATCCTTAGCCAGCAAGGGGATGCAAAATGAAGTACTCTGAGAGTCCATCTTACCTGAGTCACTATGGCTATTGTCCAGGAAGTAAACAGCAACAAGTTCGAGGGAACAAGAAGGCCATATACTGTGAGCAGGAATTTAAACTTTTCTGGCTACTATGGAAGGTCATTTGTATGCTCATCTAAAAGCTGCATTATCATCTGACCCAGCTATTCTGCTCCTAGGGATTATGTATAGAGTCTTCACGTTACAGAGATACTCATATATCCATGTTTACTGAAACACTGTTCTATAGCTAAGAAAGTAGAAGCAGTGTAGATATCCATCGACAGGCAAATGTATAGAATGGGACACATTTGCACATGGTGTTTTATTGAATCTGCAAATGACATTATGACATTTGCAGGAAAATGGATGCAACTGGAGATCATTATGTTATTTGAAATAAGACAGACGCTGGACAGATGTGATATTTTTCTCTAATATGAAGAATCGAGAAAATTAAAAATAAAATAAAGAATCTAGACTTGTATGCATGTGCATATATGCATGTGTGTGATTGTGTGTAGCTCATATAACTAAAGGAAACTATAAAATAGAAGGAAGAAATCATAAAAAAGGAAAAGAGATAAGAGAATGAAAACATGTATGTGACATGAAGGCAGTAAATGGAATAAATGCCTTATTTGGTAGAATAAAAGGGAGTGGCAAGAATAATATATATTATATATTTGAAAATGCCATAATGAAACCCATAACCTTGTATGTTGACTTATATTCTCAATAATATCAATAAATTATTTTTTAAATTATATATATTTAAATATATATTAATTTATATATATTCAAATATATTCACTTAAATATATTCAATGAATATGCCTCATATTCATTGATGTTAGTGAGACTACAAGTCAGCACACATGGTTACAGGCTTCATTTTATATATATGTATATATATTCATATGCACACATATATACATAGTGTGTATAAATATACTATACATGTTTTATATAGTATACGTCTATTGTTCTGAAGAATAATATGCCTATTATGCTCAGATTGGAAGAGAAAGATCTTCAAAGTCTCAGGCTAGGTAATAACAAACCTAGAAATCTCATAAGATTTTTTTTTCTTCATGTAAAGGAGATACTGTATCTCTCCAGGAAAAATCCCTTCAGATAGTTGCTCAAGGATCCAAGTCATTTCTGACTCCAGGTGCTACCCTCTTGCTTTCTGTTTCCATGGTAAACAAATCAATGGTCAAAGAGCCTCATCTTTCTTTTATCCTTTGGCTCTGAGTGACTCACACACTTCTGTTATAGCTCATTAACCAAAGTAACCCCACATCTCAGCCTAATCACAGGCTTACAGAGAAACCCTGATTTCCTATCCTCTCAGGCAAAGGAAAGGAACTTAGTGAACCAGCATTGCCTCTGACAGAGAAGAAAACAAGTCAGACAGCGTTTGAGTTCATGACGTTGCGGGCAGGTTAACCTTGATTTAGATCCCATTCTGAAATGAGTCTGCATTATGACAGCAATTCCCAGAAATGAAGGGGTAAACTCGGTCAAGGTCATAATCAATAACAATATCTGGATGACTTGTTTTATGCCCTAGATCTTCAAAAGTTAATAAAATGATGATTGGAGAAGATTAAACCCGTGTTCTTCTGTAAGAGCTACACATATATTATCCTATCATCTAGTCTAACAAAATGTCATAAAGTGAACCAAACATACCCTGCAGAGGAGTTCTATAAATTATGATGCTAAATATGTCCTAATAAAGATTTTAAATTATTTACCTCTAAGGAATAATAAAAAATATCAATATGTACCTGAGAGACATTATCTACTCCAGAAAATCATTCTGCTAATTTCTCCTGGTGTATTTTGCAGTCTTCCTATTATTGTCTTAAATTAACCTGAGAACACGCATTTAAATATTTTTGATCAGATCCTGTCTGCTTATTTCAGATGCTTCTCAGTGTGTGTCATCCATGGCTCATGCCTGGATATTAAATAACAGAGGGAAACTAGATTTCTGCCATGAGTAAAGGTGAAATGTTTTCCACCGGGTTCATGTTGTTTCGCTTTTCTCATTACCTAGTGGTCATTTCGTACACTTATTGCCTCCTCGCTATCCTACACTCTGCTTGGATGGCTTTCTCCATTTCCACCTTTGCTAGCACTTGGCTTGTGGCTTCTCTCCCCACACATTCGGAGGTACATTTTCCTCCCACCCAAGGACGACACAAACTCCACCCTGGGATGAAACACGTTTCTAAACTTGGATGGATGTGAAAAATTCCAGGTTTGTGATAGAGCTGGAAATCCTTTTCCCTTGTGTCTTTAACATATATTGTGGAGATGCAATGTCACGTTACAACCACACTAAGTCTTGGGTACGAGGCATCCATTTAGACTTTGTAATCTTGCTTTTAGAAAACAGCTAAGTTCCAGCAGAAGACAGACATGAAATCAACTGCTGGAAAATGGGCTCAGCATGGCTGAATTCTCTGCGGTTGAAAATAAGAGAAACAAGGAGACAGAGATGTGGTTCATGTGTAATGATACCGTAATTTTGGAAGGTAATTTAAATTTCACTCACTTGTTGTAATCAGAATGTGAAGGCTGTGTGTTCTTTCTGGGCTCATTTTGGTCAGTTTCTCTGCCAGCAAGTCATCCAATTCCTTAAGATGTTAAATAACATCACATAAAATTGAAAATTGTATTTTTTGAATTTTAAGAACTATGGTTGAAATTTCATAACACAATCTTAAACATGTTTATGTTTAATCCCACTACTTCTGCTATTTATTTTGCATAAATATTTCTCAAACAGCTCTTTAATTTTTGTTTCTAATTTTTATTTTTCACTTTCTGAGTCATTGATTCCTGTTCTGTCATTACTGTTTCTAAATTCTAATTTTCCTATTGATTTTGGTTATTTTTCTTGCATCTTAATTTTTAAATTATTAGTTTTTCTTTTAATTTATTTTTATTTTATAAAGAAATTATGATTTGCATTTACCTTTACTCCCCAGGAGTTGAAAAAAAATGTTCATGAAGCTGTACTTTGGGAAATCCATCAGTGTTTTTGTTTTGACCTTGGGCATGATCAATTTTTCATGAACATGTCACTATAATTTGAAGAAAACTATATTACCTTAGGCAACACATTTTGATATACATATATAAAATTAACTGTGCTTGTTATTATTCAATCATCACTTCTCCTATTCATTTGAGTCAATTTGATCTATAAAGTGATATTTTAGAGCTTCATTCTTTGTGTGATGCAATTATTCATATATTCTGAAGTCATTTCTGATCTTTAAAAGAGAAACTTTAAAGACTTATATCTTTATCATGAAAATGACCTTATTAACCTGGTAAAAGGCTTATTTTGAATTCTCCTTTTCTGTTACTAATGACCATTCCTCACTGTATTGGCTTGATTTAATAGAACGTGTCATTTCATTCTAAAATTTTATAAGCAAATTTGCTGTAGTTATATCTTATAAATGATACATAGGGAGGTTGTAGGCTTTGTGCTTTGTGGTGTTCTAACAGCTCAAGAACCATTGTGCTTGTAATAGGATATTTAGCTTGTCACCATTTATTTTTTAACACAAACATTTATTTTAAGTTATTTTCAGGGCTGCCAAGATGGCTTCATGGGTAAAGGTGGTCAACGTCAGTGCTGACAGCCTAAATTTAGTCTCCAGCCTGAATTCTATTCCCAGAACCTACATGGTAGAAAGAGAGAATGGAGTCTCACGCTGTCTTTTGACCTCTACATGTGCACAGAGACACAGGCACTACCCTATACAAGCAAAATAAGTAAATACGGAATAAATAAATAAATAAATAAATAAATAAATAAATAAATAAATAAATAAATAAATGTAAAAATGTTTTCGTTCTAGATTTAAGAGCAAATCACAAAGGTAGTACAGAATCCATTTCCTTGGTACCCAGATTAGCCTGTTATGTACACTTACATTAGTAAAATGTACTTGTCATAGCTGGAGAACCAATGTTGACATATGATTACCAACTAAAGCTGGGATCATTTTCAGGATCCCTTAGCTCTTACCAAATAGCCCCTTTCTGTGGGATCCAACCAGGAATTCTCACATTACCCAGTATGATTTTAGTCTCCTCTTGTCTGGGAGAGTGTCTTAAATTTTCCTGGTTTTTGATTATCTCAGCAGCCTTGACATGTATCCTGATCATGTATCTTACAAAATGCACTTGAATTGGACATTGTTTTCTTAAACTTAGGTTATGTGTTTGGGACAAAATGACCATAGATAGTAAATGTTATCTGGATTGTGTCGTGTCAAGAAAGCATCTCTGGCTGAGGAGACAACACAGCTGGTAACCTATTTGCAAAAACCCTCACACAAAAATGCGCTTTGTCATTTGTACAAGCCCAGCACTGAGAAGGCATAGCCAGGTGGATATCTGTGACTCCCTGACAGGCCAGCTTCATCTACTGGACAGGTTCCACACTGAAAGAGAGACCCTGACTCAAAAACTAAGTGGGTGACTCCTGAGAGACCATATCCAAGGTTGTCCTCAGTCATCCACATATTCATACACACATGTATATATACATGAATATGTGCATATACACACAAGTGTACCTTCTATGAATTTTTATCGCTGATATAAACCTGGATTGCCTACCTGAGGTATAATTGTAACATTAGACTGTCCCTCTAGAAGGTTACTGATTTATATTTATACCATGGACTGCTATAGATCAATAAAAGGAGCGTGCTATTGACACGTGAAACAACCTGAATGGGTTTTAAAGGTATTACTTCTGGTCCAAAAGCTATTCTATAAATTCTATATAGTACATGAGTCTCTTTATGTAACACCTTCAAAATGGCAAACCTGCAACTGTGGAAAGACATTTTGGTTGCATCTAGCTTGGGAGTATTGTGCACACTGCTATGCGATTTTTTGTGAGTATATATTTTAATCTTTCTGGGATAGGCTCCCAAAAGTGTGACTGCTCGTATCGCCTGTGCATGGTTAATTATAAGGAACTGCAAAGGCATATTCCAGAGTGACCATACCACATTGCTTTACCATGCACAGTTCCCATCAGATCTACTTCATTTGACTTATCTCGTCTTTTTATTCTTTTAAAATATCATCTATGTAATAGGCATGGGGCAATATGCATGGTTTCAATTTAAATTTTCTAGTGTTTAATGGTACTTAATACATTTAACCTTTGGTTATATGCTTCTGTAACCCCTCCGAAGCATGTCTATGTTTCATTGGTGACCCATGAGGCTTCTTCATATACTCTAGTGTGATGACGTTAATTGTAAACTTGACTGAATTTAAGACCACCTGGGAGGAAGAAGTCTGAGTATTCAAGTGAGGAATTTTCCTGGTTACATTGAGGCGGGAAGACCCACTCAGTGTGGGTGGCACCATTCCCTTGGTGGCATCCTAGAATATATAAATGGAGAAAGGGCAACAAGCATGCACTCAATCTCTGTTTCCTACTTGTGGGTGCAACACAACCAGCACCTTCAAGTTGCTGCCCCCTTGACTTCCCCTCCGCCCCCCATGATTGAATATGCCAGTTGTGAGCCAGAATGGACCCTTTCTTCCCTGAGTGACTTTTATTAAAGTATTTTATCCCAGCATCTAGAAAAGAAATTAAGATCTAGTTATGAGTCCCCTATAATGCTTTGGTAATTTTTTTCTCCCATTCTCCATCTTGTTTTTTTCCCCCCATTTACTTCATAGAGCGGAGATTTTTTATCTAAGGAAGACACATTAAGTAACATTTTCATGGATGATTTTTATTATTATATTTAACAGCTTTTCATATCTATGAACTTCTAAATCGAGACAATTTTCTCCACCTCTTTTATTCTAATAGCCTTATGGTTTTGTTTTCTATATAAATCCATGACTGTCTATAATTAATTTAGATGTGTTTTGCCTTACCTTCTGTTATCTAGTCTTATGCTGTAATATTTTTCCATCCTTGGGGTTTGTGATGATTAGCCTTTCCTATGTGACACAACTTAGAATCACCTGGGGCAGAGTCTCAGTGAGAGATTGCATATATGGTGAAAGGTTGCTTTGTTCAGTTAATTGATGTCGGAATAGTCAGTCTACTGTGGGCAGTACCATTCCTTATGTAGGGAGCCCTAACCTGTATCGCATGGAGAAGTCAAGGTGAACAGAAGCCAGTGAGTGTGCATGCAATCATTTGCCCCACTTCCGATTGTGACTGTACCAAACCAGCTGCTTCAAGCTACTGCCACAATGGCTCTTCTACTATGATTACTGGAATTTTAAGCTCAAAAGCCTTTCTTCCCTAAGATGTTTTTGCCAGGGAGCTTCATCACAGAAATTTAATTAGGACACAGTTCTTATTTTTTTCTCTGTCTATTCCTCCATGATTTTGTGATTTGAGTTGTATAATTACAAAGTTTAAAGTAATAGAATGAATTTTCATAATAATCCATATTTAAATAAAACAAATCTATTGATTTTGTCATAATAAGATTAGTCTATTCTTGTTTCCACCTTTATACTATAAAGATGAGTATTTTGGATAGACTTTTTGCCATTTGCATTACATTTTTTGGTTATAACAATAACAATTAATTAAATAATTCTAGATTTACTTAATTTTATTGTTCATTACAATTCTATTTTAAAACAAATATGTTTTTATATAATTTCATTGTTCCACTTATTATGATTCATTATTTCCACAATTATTTGAATAATTAGATTTATAATATATAAGTGAATGGTAACATTTTTAAGTCATACCTAAACATAACTTTTGTGATATTTACCTGGGAGTGCCAATTTTGGGTGATATTATATTATAGGCAGGCATCTGTTATCTCTGCATTTGGAAAGACAGGAGTTCAAGCTTATGCTCAGCTACACAGTGAGTTCAAGGCCATAAATAAATAAATAATAAACAAATAAGTAAATTAATAAATTTCAAATATCTGGAAGTTTCAAAAATAAGGAAAGAAAGAAGGAACTCCAAGGCCTCTATTTCTTCATTTTGTTATGATTTTTGTTGTAATATTTTGTGGATACTCTATTTTTTAAAAATTTGACAATATGAAAAATAAAGCAAGGTACAGAAACAGTATAAGCTGAGAGTTCTCAAACAAGAAAAGGCTGAGAGCTGGAAAAGTAAAACTAAATCAAAAATTAAATGCTATCCCAAAGGTCAAGTAGAATAATTACTGAGAAAAAATTATTGGATTTTTAATTAGAAAGTAATTATGACTTTTGAAAGAATGATTTCAGAGAGATTGTGAAACAAAAGCCCATTTCTTAGATGTGGGCTGAGACTTAGAGATAGCCTTGTATGAAGGATCCACCCTCCAGTCCAGGCTGTGGGAAGTAACTCCCCTAAGGTTAACAGTTAATATTGTATAACATGGTGCAACGTAGCAAGGATGCAGAGAAGCCGTGCACTGCTGCTTGCCTGCTCTATCTGTGTTGAGAGCAGAAATGGAGAGAGAGGTATATTAATCGAGTCAAGTGGTTCTCAACCTTTGGGTCACATGACCCCTTGGGGTGGCATATCAGATATTTATATTGAAATTCATAACAGTAGCAAAATTGCAATTATGAAAAGCAACAAAATAATTTCTTTTTTTCTTGGTTGTTCGAGATATGGTTTCTCTGTAGCTTTGGAGTCTGTCCTGGAACTAGCTCTTGTAGACCAGGCT
>LOEQ01001337.1:0-20738 GCA_001685075.1 Bramus lutescens
GGGGGGGTGGAAATAAGAGTTACCTTGATTTATTTTATCATCACACATTTCATAAACGATGTGATGTGAAATCATCACACTATCACCTATAAGTGTGTGCAAATATCATGTTACATATTAAGGAGAATAATTCTTTAGAAAGGAAGCACCTTGTTTGTCTCAAGTATCTGTTATTTGGTCCAGAGAAAGGGAAATCCCTCTTGACCATTGCCCCAAATTCTGAATCAGTGACCCAGACATGTTATGTACTTACGTTAAATCATGTCATAGCTCAGCAATTTACACATCACCTTCTATAATGTATAGCAGGCTATGTGTCACAAGAGACACATCACAAGGCATGCCTCTGGGCAAGATGGTGCATCCCACACTACAGAGTACTCTGATCCTTGTAGCAATTGCTACAGAAGAAATCTCGAGTGTCGCTCTCAACACTCACTTCTCATGAATTTGCAGACTCTCCGAGGCATTAAGTGGCTGGCCCACAGCCACCAGCCAGGGCTGACACTCCACCGAGAGTCTTCCGACCTCATTCCGTGCTTTTTCTCTACACCTATGGTATCTGAGCAGGAACCAATGTTGCACGGTTAACGTGTCGTGCATTTCAGAAGAGGGTTACAGAAAGCAAGAAGCATTAAGAGTAGATCCCATACGGAGGCTTTGAGACTGGCTGCCTGGGGGAAAGGGTACCAAACATTAATAGAAAAGCAGAAGCTACAGAAGGAACAGGTGTGGCCAGAGGAAGTAGGCTCCACTTCACACATCTAAGGGGGCTGAGGACTGGGTAAGAACCCCCATGGGAGGAGCTTCACCTCCTCTCTGACTCATTGCCCATATAAACGGAGCTCCTGGGCAGCTCATAGTCTTTTGTGAAATCACACAGAACATCCACTCTCTATTTGTCACATCTACAGGGCATGTTTAAGAAATTATTATTTTCATTTACGTATATTGGGGCTTTGTCTTCATGTATGGCTATGTGCTGTGTGCCATGTGCCATGTGCATGCCGTGCCAGGGGAGGCCAGAAGACAGTGGCAGATCCCCTGGCACTGGAGTTACAACTCATGGCAATACCACATGGGTGCTGGAACTCAAACCCAGGTTACTTTGGAAGAGCAGTCAGTGCTTTTAACTGCAGAGCCATCTCTCCAGCTCCCAGGAGAGGTGCTTTCTTGATGAAGTGGGCTACAGTTAACCATACACTTTACAACATAGATGTGGCCTATCATTCATTCCCCAAACCTAATAATGCTGTTCTTTGTCTACGTTTTATACACAGGCAATAATTTCGGCCCAATGCCAAGAAACAAAAAGATCAGAATCCAAAGTGAGTGACAGGCTTGCAGTTTCCTTCTGTTCTAACAGGTATAGATAACCTGGACCAATGAGTGATACAGGATGAACTGTGCTTTAGAGGCATGCTGGAGAATGCTGAGCTCTCATATCCATAAAGCAAGATTGCATATAGTGAAAATTTACCTTGAGCATACCTTAAAGAGTGCAGAACAGTCGGCACGACCTTCTGTACACACAATGGTGTGAGAGGCCTAACTGTTCTACTCTCCAGCTGTCAATCAGAGAATTCAAGCTCTACCCCTACAACCAACTTGCTTGGTCTCCTGAACAATGTATTCTCCACTGTTTCAGCCCTGAACCTCCAGGTGTACCCAGCTCTTACCACTCTCCCACAAGCAATGCAGAACTATTTGCTGTGGATTGGGTGGTGAATGCCCATGGCCAGGATGTCCTGACATTATCTTGTCCATCAGGGCCAGGTGCCATTTTTTTTTCTTTTTTATTGACAGCATCTATTTTCTCCTCTACAGCTTCAGCTGTATATCAAAGGGACCTGGGGAGACTAAATGTTGGTAAAGAAGCTGGGGGCTCACAGCCTGCTCTAAAGAGAGCGCTATCATTTCAGGCACCATCTTCATTGGCCCTTTCTCCATTCTGCAAAAATCTGTGGTGCCCCTATCACTTACAGGAAAAGCTATGGTGTCTGTCCTTGAAGAGCAAGTCAGGGGGCAGATGAAGGAAGAAACTAGAGAAGGACTCACGGGGTACACTAATTAAAACACAGGAAGAAAAGTTCAGGAGCAGAAAGGTATGAGGTGCCACGAAAGTTCAGAGGAGAAGAACCTAAGCCATTACCAGGGGATGGAGTCATCATAGAAGCCTGGCCCAAAAGACATGCTGACACAGACTGTGGGGTGTTCTGGGCACTGAGAGAAACATGCAAAGACCCACATGTCCAAGAATGACCAGTGGGGAAGGAAGGCTGACAAGATCAATGGCTGCACTGGCAAGGAAGCCACTGGTAGTCCTTTGACAAAGAATTTTGTCACATGACTAGAGACAGAAGCCAAAGGCTCTGTAGAATATGCTAATAGAGAAAGCATAGTGGGCCATTCATTTACAAAGTTTCCCTAAAATGTGTAAGTTGTGAGGAACGGTTGTTTTAAAAATTGCCTTTGAAAAGGGGATATTTGAATTTCCATAGTTGTACCAATGCCAACACCAGCCACAGGGAGGTGGGTGGGTACCCTGGATCTCTAACAAAACCACATTTGCAAGAATCTGCATGGGCTCTGGCAGAAGCTGGAATAATGTATTTTCAAAGAAGGACAAACTCAAAACTCCTTCCACTTCCCTGTGGTTGGTGCTGGTCCAGCAGGTCTAACCTAAGCTTGCCTGAGGCTCCCAGGACCCCAACTGGCCTCTGGACGAAACAGGAAGTACTCTCATTAGAGAGGCGATACTCAGTGTGAAACTCTGCCCTACTTCCTGTTCTACTGTGGGGCTCTTTTGAAAATACAAGCATTTCTTGGAAGGGCCTGGGAATTACTAACATCTGATAGCAATTCGCTGGTTTCTGTTTTCATTTTCTGCAGAGGTGAGGGCTATGGGAGCACCTGGGTGGGGAGTAGTGCTGTAGAGAAGAAAGGAGCGTGGAAGCAGAGAATGAACAGCCATCATGGGTTCACTCCCAGGTCTGGCAGACCAGTAATCACATACCCTCCTCATACCAAGAAGAGGCAGAGAGAAGAGTTACAGCCACCAGACATCACAGAACCGGATTGTGCGCTTCAAAAGCTTGGGGTTCCTGATCTGCAGCAATGCAAATTAGTTAAGTGACATAAAATATTCAGAACTGTTTTGACCGCAATTTCCATCTCTGCTTCACTGAATTAACTGAGCCTCCAAAGGCCAAATATGACTTTCATGAGAAAACAGTTTCCTTCCTGAAGTTTCCAATTTATGGGTGACCTATTTGGGGGTCTTGCTTATTGCAGAGACAGCCAGTTTTCTAATCTAAAATAGAAGCCAAGTCAGTCATGAAAAAAGAAAGAAAAACAAAAGGATAAAAGACTTACATCCTTAAAAGCTTGTATCTCTCACTTTAAATAAACACAACAGTGACAGCCAAAGTCAGTGGGCTTCCATCCTAACGGATACCTCATTGGCCAGACAAGTTTTCCTCCAACTCCAATGCAGTGGTTCTAAACCTTCCTCATGCTGAGACCCTTTCATACAGTTCCTCCTGCTGTGGTGACGCCCAAGCATGAAATTATTTCATTGCTATTTCATAATTGTAATTTTGCTACTGTTATGCAGCACAATGTAAATATCTGATGTAAACCCCCCAAGGGGGTCGCAACCCACAGGTTGAGAACCCCTGTGTCAAGGGACTTTGTATCATTCACCAGAAGCCTCAAGATCCCCAGGTTCTTACCGGGCACCACTTTACACATTGTTATTTGCTGTGAACCACTCAAATGTCTATCGGTAACTTCTTTCCCGCTGAGGTAGTGCCCACTGCAGGTGAGCCGTTGAGGAGGAGGATTGCTGATGGACCGCAAACCGTAACTGTGCAACAGCACTGTGATCGGATTCTCCACAAAACAGGAGAGCGAAACTGCCGTGACACCCACCGGTTCCTGCATAAAACATGGCCAGGCTTTGAAACCACTTCTCCAGAGACGTACGGCTGTGGGTCACCAACTGATCTGCTCTCATGGACACTGCTCCTGGATTTATCACTGACATGTGAATGTCCCAGAGCACATGGGTTCTCACCGGGAGGACTTGAGTCCCCACAGCTACCTACAACTCAGTTCCTCAAGATACAGTCTACTGCAGCCTGCGTAAAGCCCAAGGATCAGAAAGAAATCCAAGGGCAGAATCATTTCCTCATTCTTCAAACTCATTTATAAACAGGAAAACGGGTCTAGGAATTTGCGCGACAATACCCAAAATCTAAACACACAGGTGTCCTCTCAGTAATGACACAAATGAACCTCCAGAATCTGGACTGTGACCTCAGGAGCTCCGTGCTCCTCTCTGACCAGCCTCCTGAAACAGCAGTGATGATACGCCTTGCCCCAGGTCCTCCTCAGAAATCTCACCCAGCCCACTTCAGGTCTTCATTAGGATTTGGACCAAAATCCACCGATAACAAGGTAGTCCTTGCTGTGGCTAGGCCTCTGGGCATCAATTTCCTTCCAGAACACAGTGGGGATTGCTGCTGACTGGGGACAATGCTCCATACTCTGGTACACTATGTCAGTGATCTAAAGCAGCGGTTCTCAACTTGGGGGTTGCATGTCTGATATTTTCACCATGATTCATAACAGCAAAATTACTGAAGTCGCAACAAAAATAAATTTATGTCTGGGGGTCACCACCACACAAGGAACTGTATTAAAGGGTCATAGTGTGAGGGAGCTTGAGAACCACTGCTGTGAAGGATAAAATGGTTTCCTCTGTGTCAACCAGCTCCCCACAAAGAGGTATTTCCTGGCCCTGTATAGCTTTCCCTGTCACCAGCTCCCTGAGTGCTGCCCCAGCCCTTCCCCTGCCCCACCAGTTACTCCCAGGTAGGGCTACCTTCAGCAAAAGAAACTCCCAAATATTCATGTCCAGTCTCAAAAGGTTTACATTACCCAGAGCCCACTTATTTTGATTAAAGTGAGTCAAATATGATGATAAAACTCATTTATTTATAAGACCGGCCTTTGCAAGAATTTAGTTACACAGTTGTTTAAGGCTATATTACACTTGAGTGTTTATAGCGGCATGTAAATTACAAGAGGTTGGAGAACTGTGATTAATTTTCTCAACTTGCACTGTCAGGGTTGTCCATGTTCCCTTGAAGATGCTTTGCGGACCTTTGAGCATTTCTGTGTGTGATCTACCATGGTACAGTGATCACGCGATTGTTGCATATTTATTGGTCGTGAGTCAGTGGGAGCTGCTATCCCATTCTCTACACACCGTGGCCAGTCACTAAATGAGAAGCACCTTAGTGGGAGTGCCATACGGCCTGTGCACACTGAGGCTCAGCACCACTGTCAGTCCTCTCTCTTTGGCAGACGCCGTGATCATTTTAACCCAACTATAGTGATCTCAGATGTGTCTGCCATGCGGAAAAGGGTTCAGGCAACTCATGCAAAACGCCATCACCAAGCAGATGTACAGCCAACAGATCGGTTCTTGAAACATCAGAGGTTTGTCCAGGGCATCTAGAAAGGGGGCTAAGTGAAGTGTAGGGCTATGACAGGATCTTGGCATGGTGAGAGCAGCCAGTTCAGGAGGAAGCTCACCCACAGAAGTGTCCAGGAAGAAAGTGTGTTCTAGACATCACTAAGCTCCTAAATCAAACCTGGTCCTCAGTACTGAGCTGATGCAAAGCTCTCCTCTGTGCGAGTCGATCTAAACCTGTTCTCTCTTTCCACTACACGGAGAGCTATTACAGACACAGTGTTGGGATGGCAAAGGGGAGACAATGAGAGTATTTCTCATCTTGCTATCCACATCACCATATTTTCAGTGCTTGAGGTTTATTCAGCAGGTCAAGGATCCAGAGGTACAGACCTGGCCAATTCTTTAGCGAGGCCAGCATGAAGGCTGGAAAGCATTCCTCCAGCAGGGCCAAGGCCAGCATTGGATGACAGTGCCATCAGAAGCAGAGTCCCAGGCAGGTGAAGGTGTGAAGCCGTGAAGCCCCAGATGGATAGGGAGTCTGACCCTGGCTGCAGGGCCTGGCTCCTGGACTTGATTGCTGACTCATAGCTCAGGGAGTTAGCTTCCTAATAGACCCCATATAGATAGGTCCTGTCACATGTGTCTGACTCCTCCCTCCCAATAGTAGACAAAAAGGGCAACATTTGTGAGTTGGGATAAAGTGCCAGAAAGGTTTTTGCAGGTCAAAGCCCCATGTTCCAAACTGTAAGGAGCCAGGAGTGACGTCAGGTGTGACTTGGGGTTTTTCCTGAGTGCTGAAATCACTCAGGAGCACCACAATACATGTGGTGAAGGGCAGATGTTTTTGGAAAGGTGGCGGCAATATCAACAACACCTAATATAGGAAGGGTGGGTTTGAATTTGCCTTTGAAGGTGTTCAAAGTCAGCTGGGTTTGAGAGCTCACACCTCTAATGCCAGCATTCAGAAAGTTAAGTTGGAGGATCTAGAGTCTGATGCCAGCTTGGGCTACATAACAAGACCTTGTCTTTACCAACAAAAATTAAACAAATAGAACCAAAAAGTATTCAGAGTCCTCTCAGTGCTGCTTTGAACAAGGAACACAGCACACAGCCAATCACAGTTCCTCCCTTCACTCTGAGCTCAAAGTCAGTCACAGTTCCTCATTCACTCTGAGCTCACAGCCAATCACAGTTCCTCATTCACTCCGAGCTCACAGCCAATCACAGTTCCTCACTTCACTCTGAGCTGACAGCCAATCACAATTCTGCCCTTCCACTCTGCAGCCTCACATCTGAAACTCAAAATTCCAACAAGACAACTTTCTGGAAGCTGATAATTCATTTGGGTTTTAACTAGTCTCTTTCATGTACCTATGACAGGGCCTCCCATTCCCCATATCCCACATGTAGCAAATACTTTTGATATTCCTGCTTAAATTTCTTCCAGCAAGTCCTCATTCTTAGATTCCCACCAAATCTGGCTACAAAAGCTCCCCTAGACCTACTCACTCCCGAAGACTATGAAGCAAAAGAGAGCGTGACTCTGGCCACCCAGGCTCCCAGGGTAATCAGAGAACTTTACTACAAGAACTGAAAACAAAAAAAGGCAAATTCACACTCATCCTAGAGGCTCTGAGAGAGTTCAGTAGTCATTACAAAGGAACATGAGATGACCTTGACTGGCTGTTTAAAAGGAGGAAACAGAAGAAACTATTCAAACCAACACAAAAGTAGAAGATGGCAGACAACTGTGATCATGATGATGGTGGTGGTGGTGGTGACGGTGACAATGGGGACAGGCATCTCACATCTACAATATGAACTCTAAGACGGGGAGAACGTCATGCAGGAGATCCCAGGATTAATTCACATACAAGATGAAAACCCCTTCTTCACTTTCCCTGCTGGAGATAGGACACAGGGCGATTAAACAAGAGGACACCTCAAAGTCACCTTCTTTTGTACTCATCCTTGGTCTGACCTGCACCACACAGTGATCCTGGAGGACTTGGCCTGTATCCAGAGGACAACAGTCATAAGATGTAAAGAGATGCAAAGAGAAAAAAATGGTTTGAAGTAGTCCAACATACGACAGAGAGACAAGGATAGGGCAAACCTGTGGAGGGCAAACTGCATCTGGTGACCGAGTTCTGGCTGTTTTCAACTTCCACTTTCAAATTAATTTTAAATCACATTTGATGTTCAGTCTCACTTTCCTGACACCTTGGGAGTATAGAAATTTCACTGTATATTAACTATGCCCAAATAACCCAATCATGAATGCAGGTGAGGAATAGGTTATCCATCTACTGATTGGTGGAGAATTATCAGGAAAACACCAAGGATTTGTCTTCATTCCCCAAAACAGGAGGGCAGTGCTGGTATGGCCGTCCTTTGGGCTCAAAGGGGAATGAGCCATTGTTCTGGGGGTTGTGGGGCCTCTATCAGAGGGTACAGGTGCATTGAGGAAAGACAAAGGTAATCCTGCAGAAACATCAATGGTAGAGGAACCTAGAGCCCTTGGAGGTCTGAGGCTGTGTGCAGCCTCACATCCCTGCCCGGGTGGAAAGGTGAATTTTTATTCCAAAATGGCAGTGCACGTGTAGATGGCCATGGACACCTCACTTGATTTCTTAGGCCTAGGTTCATTTGTCAGCTAAAGGAATTAGATCCAACGGGCTCTCGCTTCATGGCCACCAGTAAAGTGAAACAGATTACAACTATGTGAAGCCCTCATCCGTCTCTAAACCATCTCTTCTCAGGGAGCTGGGATCTGGAAGGAAACAGGATGTTCTGACCTCAGGACCTTTGCAGCTGCTTGCATTTTGCCTAGAATATTCTGCCCAGAGTAATCTTAGTTGCTTTTCCTATACTGTTCAGGTGATTCTAATATGCTTAGTGAGTTTAGTTACAACTGCCGTCGCTTATAATAGCTCATCAACACACGCACATGCAAGCATGCATGTGCACAAACACACACAAACACGGGGGGAAGAAAGGAGGGAGGGAGAGGGAGAGAGAGATAGATCACTACTTCCCTCCTCATGTTTAAAGTTACCCTTCTTGGCACTTAGTATTGAATTATTGTATATTTTACATATTTATTGTGTTGGGGTCAGTCTCCTTCAATTACAACAGCTGCTCTCCAAGAGCATGCATCTTTACCTGCCTAATTTACTTCTGTATCCCCTGGGCCCAGAAGAATGACTGGGACCCACAAAGAACACAGTGTGTAGTGGGAAGGAAGACAGGAGTGTCAACCTCAATCGTTTCTTTGGCTCTCAGTACTGTGGGCTGTGGTGCCCAGGATCATAGGTCTCTCCCTCTCCACTACCAGGATTTACTCTGTAACCACATGAAAAAAAAAAAACAAGACAACTCAAGATAGAAAGGCCAGGGCCAGCTGTGACATGCTTTGATTCTGGGGCAGAACTGGGTACGCGCATGCCCACTGTCTAGCCTCCTCCGTAAACAGTAACATTTAGCCAATGAGAAGTTCCAATACTGTCACCAGTTCCAAATTCCTAGCGTCTAAATTAATAACATACGTACACAGGGAGGATCGTGCACTCCCATGTGCATCTCACATCACTCCACTAGAGGGCAACATAAGATGTGCTGGCACCCAACGGGGACATTCACCAGCTATGGAACAGCCAAGTCCCTTGCCCCCCTAGTGCTCGGCTGGGCTCTCACACCCTCATTTCTTGTTCACACAAGCCTTCCTATTTTCAGCCACTAATTTACAAACCACTCTCTGGTGCTTCAGGCTTACCCATGAAATCATCTGTCTCCAGCCCTTTCCGCCGAAGTTCATTCCTTCCCTTTGGAACATTCCCCAAACCCACTTCTTCCACAAGACCTTCCCAAGCAAAGCTGGCTCTGACCCCAGCTGTATCATGCATACACCATCAGTCACAGACACATGTCCCTTTTTATATACTAGACAGAGAAAAAGAGAGAGGGGGAATACATAAATGCTCTACAAACTTATGAAGCAGGCTGAAGATCATGTGTGAAGCCCTGAGCATCCAGAAGACATATATTTATCTTATACAAATGATGTGCAAGTGACCACACTTTATACAAGAGAAGTCACGACTCTAAAAAATAGTACCAGCTGCCAGAGGTTCAATCAATGAGCTCAGACAAGTAATATCAACAGCGACCTATGCCTTTCCGTTGCTGGTTCTTCCTACATCCACTTTAAAGTCTAAAATACTTCTCTTCTTAACCCTTTTCTTTCCTTTGTCTCTTGCTCTTCTTCCTCTCTTGAGCAAGTCTTGCTGAAAATCCTAGCATTCGCGATCTTCCTGCTTTAACCTGCCAAGTGTGGGGTTTACAGGTAAGCCTAGCATACGTGGCTCCCCAAAAGCCTCAAATAGGAAACTTTTAGATAAATTGATGCAAATGCTGTGCACAGACCTGTAGAGACATGCGTAAGTGCCTAAAGACCCTCCAAGGCCGTTTAAAAAGCTCTTTCATTTCAACACTTCACAATTTTCCCAGTTTACCTCAGAAAATCAAATTGTTCATTTGTAGCAACATTAAGTGTGGCTATAAACAAGCCTCAGGTGTCATTTTTAAACCGCAAAAGGTTTCATATGTGGGTAAAGTTGCTCTCTGGCTATGAGGGAAAAATAAGAATAGTAATATTTGGATAAACAGTTACTCAATGGGGGGAGAGAAGTAAACTAGGTGTTTACAGAGCCCTGGGAACCAACCAGAGGTATGCTACCATTCAAAAATTCAGGGAAATATACAAAATAAACTGTGCATTTAAAACAAAACTACAAGATCTTACAGAGCTATGTTTCTGAAACTTTTCAAGACTTATTTGTTCACTATCCATGCTCTGCAGATGCCTTTTTTTAAACCCATAATCCCCATCTCTCTTTCAACTTAATACTGGCTCCCCACAGCCAGTTCCACAGCAGAAAGAAACCCATGAGATAGTCAGCACAGCCCCTCCAAAGCCATGACCAAACGTTACTCCTCCAAATACATCAGTACCAAGTGACTTGGGCATCTGAACGTTCCACCCAAAGGTGGAATTCTGCCTCCAGACTGTCTAAGAACAATCGTAACTTACCTAGTCTTAACATTTTCTCCCTGTGCTCGTCAAAAGGACCACATCAAAGTGTCTTGGGAGAGTCACACAAACTCAAGGAACATTCATGGCACCATCTTTCCAATCAATTCACACTGTCCTTCTGGGAAAGCCACCACAAGCTTACCAAACGAATGTATAGCAGACTGGTCAACAATGGTCACTTTAGAATTTGTCCTGCTTGTCATTCTGGGCGCTGCATTTTGTTGCTGGTAGAGGAATACATTATGCAGTTTTTAAGCGTGCGGTCACAGAGATCTCTGTGTTCACCCTGAGGATGGACTGGAAGCTGCCCGCACTCCCTACCTGCAAGTCACACTACACAGAAACACAGGCTTACTGTGCTAGGCAGACAGGCAGAATTTTAGAAGTCAAGCAGAACAGGAAGTCTACTGTCCCAACACGCTAGTGGAAAAAGCAGATACTTCAATGGAAAAAAAAAAAGAGGGGGTTGGGAAGGACAAAAGGGAGTGGTTCCATTCACAGATGCCTGGGGAAGAAAAAAAAAAACCAACCCACCCCATTCCTACCTAGCCAGTACAAACATGAATGAGGGCCTATTAATAGGAAGTATGGCTCAGAGGTGTTCTTGTTCTCAGGACAGCTAGGGAATGCAGGTAGAACAATGTTACTGCTTAAAACCACCAGCTTCTTGCTCATGAAGAGGACTTCTAAAGAATGTGAGTCTGAGTATGTTTAGGTGCACACAAATACACACATATATGTATGCAATATTCAAATCTCCATAGAAACCGTCTAATAGTCTCTTTACTATCTTATTTAGTTACCTAGGTCTTCAGAAGTCATCGCAGCTAACTAACTTCCCTTAGTAAGATTCTGCCCAAACTCCTCGACCCACTCAATGCACGCTACCTACGGGCCTGAAGCCTTCTGCTGACTTCCACTGAAAGCTCAGGATCTTCCTTTAAAGTTACCTGCTTTATAATTTCTCGGTACCATTTTGTGATAGTCACTACAGTTGTTACCATTAGCATTGATAATCTGGCTTATGTCTGCCAGACACCCAGCAAAAAAGATACAAAATGGAATATAATTTGCTAGACCTGGTTCAAATTCCATTTATGCAGCTTTCTGGCTTGGAGGCTCCCGAATTATTTAACCTCACTGGGCAACTTTGCACATCTCCAAAATAAAAGTGACACAGTCAGCATCAGAGACTGTCGAAGCTGGAAGAGACCCATGTAAAGCAAATGACAAACTGTCTTAATGCACAGGGAGTTCTAGCAGCAATGAGAACTATCAATGACCTGAATTTAAAGAATGTCCTTTATTAATTGAGGGAGAGAACTACAAAAAATGAAATAAATTGTCAATTTACACACATAGGTATACATTTATTATTTTAAGTCTATATAACCGTGTAGGAGGAGGTTATGAAATGTGTTTTATAAACATTCTTTTCGTGTTCACAGAGACGTCCTCTCTCCGAATTCTGACTGGCCCAGGATGCTATGAAAACTTCATCAGTGGCTGTCTTTTGTGAACTATCTGGAGGGCACTTCTGAGCACATACCCGTCTCAGACACTTTCTCTCCTGCAAGAGTGATACAGTTCCTTGCCTCTTCCCCTATGACCTTATCCTTGAAGAGGAGGTGAATGAAGAGGAGCAATGTGAAAAGAGGGGAGGCACTCTGGTTGAATCATGGTTTTCATTAGGGTACTGACAAAGTCAGGTTGGATTGGGAAGGGGGGGCAAAAGAGGACTTACGGAATAAGAGGGAGACAGAAAACGGAGTTGATGCTGGCAGCCGCAATCATGTGTGCACAATGGGCTGGCAGTGTCTTGGGATTGCCAGGCTGCAAAGGCCAAGGTGTTTTGTGAATGTTTCCAGTTCTCTCTGAGGCCTGGAAATCAGATGTAATACATGAAGCTATCTTTTGCATGCAGGCACTAGTGTGGTGGTGATTGTGTGCACTGCGTTGCTGATAAGGATGTGGGTGGCTGTACAGGAAGTTTTTCTTCCCCCACCTTGGAGTATATAATAAGCAGCCACTGAAATGAAGCTAGCATGTGTGTCTGGAGATAGTTCTGGAAGGATAGGAGTTGGCCTCGTTGTCTTTTTTCTCAGCCCTGCCCTGTGTTGCAGAGCCTCAAAGATGCTTCTTAGCCCCTTGCTCTACCATCTTCTTTGGAAATTGAGATTGCCACCCATTTCCCCTGGGTGTAGGGCGGATTTGGGTTTAAGTGGTTGATTTTTATTTTATTTTATTTTATTTTTTTGCCAAGAGTTGCTAGGTAGCATTATAGAACAACTGATTTTTCTAGTGGCCTCTAACATGTGGGGCTACCTCGGCCTGGGGGCCCAGGGTCCAAGCCTAGACAAGCTCAGGGAAATCTCACTGCTGAGTGCCCACCAGCTGCCCCACTGTGAGAGCTTGATACTCCCAGGTCCTAGGAGGTGGGCAACATTCTCTCCAGAGCACAGACAAGAAATCTGAGCTCCACCTCACTCTCCTATCTGGTTGCAACTGGGAGATGGGTATGTCAGGTTTGCCTCACCCCAAATTTTTGACTTTCCCTCTGCATATCATTACCCCCACCAAAAAAATAAGAGGACCTAGAAATGTCTCACCTTGGCCCAGGTAGAGCAGCAAGCTAAGCTGTGCCGCAGGGGCCAGCCCTGGCACAGGGTCAAGGTTGGGCTGGAGAGTTCCCATATCCATCACTGATGTAGGAGGGTCATTTGCCTATGTGTTACTTTCATTGGTTAATAAAGAAANGCCATTCAGGACCTTCCATCCAAGCAGCTACTCAAACAGCAGTTCTCAACCTGTAGGTCGCGACCCTTTTGGGGTCAAAATACCCTTTCACAGGGGACACATGTCAGCTAGCCTGCATATCAGATATTTACATATGATTCATAACAGTGGCAGAATCACAGTTATGAAGTAGAAATGAAAACAATTTTATGGTTGGGGTCAGCACAACAGGAGGAACTGTATTAAAGGGTCACGGCACTAGGAAGGTTGAGAACCCCTGGGCACAAAGAACAAGCGTGGGGAGGGCAGGCCTTTCTATTAGGTAATAAGTGCCGCTATCGTCCAAGTCTATGTTTCATTAAAATGTTATTCTTTTTGTTTTTTTCTTGGAATCTCATAATTTTAGTATTTACGAGAGCTCTGATATCAGCTAACCACATCTCACAAGCAAAGAAAATGAGACAGCACAGGAAGCTGAAGGTCATTCCCCATCTTCGCTGGTGGGGAATGGCCATGCAGTGAGGTCTGAGGACTCCAGTGAGCAGGGCCGTCTATCTTCTCGAGAGATTCATTCACACAGTGACAACGCTAAATCAGCATTTAGAAAGCAGAGAGACGCCAAGTGCCAACTGTAGCGACTACGATGGCATGGTGCTTGGAGATGGTTTATTCCCCACTAACCTGAACAGAAACAGAGCTTTAGGATTTTATAGCTCTCTCGCCCCACAAACCTTCATACAAAACAGAGCATGATCCCCAGTAATAAATATTAAAGTAATCAAACTCTCAACTGAACAAGACAAACTATCCAGTCTCGGAGTAAATCTCCCTACACATTTCTGGAAATTCTACTTATTGAAGAAACACAGGATGTTTTCCAACCTGAAATCCAGGCCTTTCCCCAGGCCCTTGCATCGCCAGTCTGGCTGGCTATTGTTTCTTCTCACTGGTGCTGCTCGCAGGGGATTCTGTACACCTTTCCCAGACGGTGCCAAAGGTGGCTCCATGAAGGCACCACATCCCAGAGACTCCAGCAGGGCATTTTCCAGTCTTCATTTCTTTTCTAGAGGTCATCACCCCTTGGTCATTATATGGTATTATCAATGGGCCTATTTGCAAGGACACATTTTTTAAAATGTAATAAAAATAAATTGCAAAAACTCAAAAAAGAGCCTCATTTTTGAGTGTTTGCCAGGGAGAACGATGTGTCACACAATTCTGGGCCCGAGTCCATCTGTATGCAGAGGCTGCATTCTGTGTACAAGTTCTCCACCACCTCCTCCTCAGCCTACTGAAAGGCTATATAACTAGGCCAATGCCGCAAATCTCTTCTCAGTGGAAGATGGAAGCAGACTTTCTAGCAGACTACAGCTCATCCCCTGGAAAGGGGTTAGAGTCCCCACTTTCCCTTTCCCTAATACAGTCCTACTCTAGCAGATGAGGACCCAGGAGCCCCCATTCCCCTGTCCGGTAGCGGCATTCCATCATCCTCGTCTATTGTGTTAATGCCCAGAAGAGCACATAGGATACTTTAATCTGTAAAATGTCAACCAACAGTAAAGGGCTGAAATTTGGCACTTGCTGAAGTCGCGGTTAACTCAGAAATGAGGAAGCACAAAGGCTCAACCACCCTACAAACTGACATTCAACATGGAATAGAGACTGGCCAATACGCGAACACACGAATGCGTAAAGGACAGATGTGGGGCCATCGGCATGAAAAAGGAGTTGAGATGGAGACACATTGAGGTTGTGGTGTAGCGGGTGCATACCCAACACCACAGGAAGGGCAGCCTGGCAGCAGAAAAAGCTGGGCATGCATGGCTGCTGGGGGCCCTGGAGTCAGGAAGGCTGGACTGGGCATAACCGCACTGCTGGAAGCAAGGTGTGAAGCTGCAAGTCAGGCAAGGGCTAGAATACACGGTTCATGTAAGACACTGTCAGAAATCCAGACCATCTGGTGGGAATGCGAAACAGACAAACGCCTGGAAGGCAAAGCGGCAATAAAGATCAAAAATCTTACAACTCCACAGTCCCTCTGAACCGCATCCAAGCACATGGCCAGCAAAGGCGGGGTGAATGCAGCCGCTGTTGTATAAGGAAACTGTACAGACTGTGACCAACAATGAGAATTGAGATGAACTATGTGGTGGTGGCACTGGTTATCAGCAGGAGGTCAAAGCAGGTAGATGGAGTATTCAAGGCCAGTCTGAGCTACCCATTAAAAAGACAAGAAGTGAGAGCGGCGAGTGGAAGGGGGCAGACCCAGACCCAACTATCTAAGTAGGACCGTCCTTGGAGGAGGGCACTTCTACAGCATGGCATGCCACATGGTCTTTAAACAGATCTTGCAGTTAATAACATGGAGAACCCTGGCAAAGGCTACAAAACAATACATTAAGGCAGAGGGCCTGTGAGGAGGTTCAAAGGGTAAAGGAGCTTGCTGCAACCTGAGTTTGAACCTGGGGACCCACATGACACAAAGAGAGAATTAACTCCCCAAAACTGTCCTCCAACCTTCACATATGTACCATGATGTGGACATGTCCACACACATACACACATAAAAAATGCACTTTTTAAAGCAGAGAGATTATAGGAAACAGAATAGCGTCTTTGTAAGCAGAAAAACGTCTGGAGGGATGACATGTACAAACATGTTCTTTGAGCTTTTAAAAAGGTTTATTTATTGTATTTTATATGTATAAGTACTTTGCCTGGATGTGTGTATGTGCACCACATGAGTGCTCGGTGTCTGAGGAAGCTACAGTATCAGATACTCTGGAGTCGGCCCTCTGATCTGCCGTATGGATACTAGGACCCAAATCGAGGCCCTTTGCAAGAGCAACAAACGCTCTTAATGACTGAGTCATCATTCCAGCCTCAATATATTCTTTTCTAAGTAATAAGAACAAGGAGGGTTTGGTCTTGTTTGTTTTTGTCAAAGTACACTTGATAAATATACTTCACAAACATGGCATTTTTTTTAGTAAGAGGACAACAGATTGATAAAACATGTAAATGACAGGGAAATGCAGGAGAGGCTGTCCCATGGCACCACAGAAATAACAGAGGCTGCTGTTGACGGGCTCAGCCGGACAACATTGTATCTTTACATGGAATCTTAAAGCAAAACAGAAAAACAAACCAGAAAGCCTGACTAGCACTTGGGGCAGGAAGTGTGTCATTCCTGCCTGGCTAGTCCCTCTGACTCAGGAAGGCTGCTCAGCCCCTCTGATCCTTGTGGTGAGATGGCAGGTAGGAGCTGTGAGGAAACTGGCTCCTCCCAGCTCAGGGAGAATCTGAAACACTGGGCCAGGACTCTTCTAAAGAGAGGAATTTAACCTGGTCTTTTCTAGAATCTATACAACCGTCCAACCGTGGTGTCTTACCTTTTCACCGTTACAGGGGAAGAGATCCCGTCTGTTGCTTAGAAATGAGATGAGAACACAAGACCCAAACCCTGTGGCCCTCCCTTCCCAAATAGACTTAATGAGCAGTGGGGACAAGTCACAACAAGTCTCAGGTATTCCGATTCTGACTTACTGGAGACAGTACTGGAAAGCTTCTGAGAGCACAAGTCTATTCAGCCAACGTGCCTTGCTCTGCCGGGAAAGCGAAGGTGCTTCAGCTCCCATGGGTCTTTTTGTTGGGCAGCTTCCTGGACTCAACTCTCAATGATCAAAGAACACAGACTGCAAATGATTCATTAAGAGAATCCCACACACTTCTCTTAGTTCTGAAAACTACAAATGAAGGAAACAAACCCAGAATCAAGAAACCGAACAAAGTACAGGCTCAGGAAGCCCTTAAACTTCTAAAGAAAATTAAATTAGAATTTGAGGATTTTGACAACTGCTATCCAGGGCTACTGCCTTCCCACCACCTTCATTCAGCAGGCCTCGGTGTGCCCTAAAGTAAACTATAGGATGAAGGATAAACACCAGGCCAGAGGAGGCTGTTTGGACAGGAGATGTTTGGGAAAGGAGAGAGACAGGAACTCCTCAGGAATGCCACAAAACAAAGGCGGTTTGGGAACAAGTTCCTACAGATCTTCTGAGCCCTGTTAAAAAGCTGGAACTTTAGAAAACCCCAAGGCCCCTCCAGTCTGGGAGTGAAGGAATCAGAGGGATGTTTACTAAACCAATAGCAGTGCCTGGAGCTGGGCAGGGTGGTGGAGCACCAGTCAATCAGCTGCCCTGAAAGCAATCTACATAAAATAGGTCTAGTATATACAGTCTTGGCTGGTTAAAGCAGTCAGTAGCACACATGGCATAGATGCTACAGACACTTAATGGAAGAAGGGACAACGCTGGGGGTTCACTAGAGACAAAGACATGATAAAGCAAGATGCTACCCAGGTTTCTGGCTTGTTTGCTCAGGAGAGAAAGCAAGCTCAGTTTTCTTCACTGAGTGTGTTATCTGTGAAACACTAACACATTCCAGGAAGACACAGGGATGGAGGACGCAGATAAGGACTTCATCCTGAAATATAAACGTGGAAGTCGTCAGCATGTAGAGAGTCTGAAGACCTACAAATAGACACGACCACGAGGGGGAGAATGGAATGAGGGTGAAGAACACCAGCAGAGCCTGGGAAACGCCAGAGCTTACAGGACAGACAGAGCGGAGTAAAGAGCCCAGAAGGAGGCTAAGAAGGACCTAAGCAAGAAGGAAGCAGGAGGAGATGATCAAGGACCAGTCTGTCTACACAGCACAGGAGCAGAGCAGAAGCACCCTGACCCTGAAGTGGTCAGGAAGAGAAAAAGTGAAAGGTGTTCACCCCTCACTAAAGCAAGGGACGCATTCACTTCCTTCCCTGTATCTATGTATTTCTAGAGTCCTCAATCAAGCTGAATGAGAGTCAACAGGAAGAGATTAGGTTTTGAGAGAAATGTAGCAGTAGATGCTGTCTGTAGCCCTTGACAAAGCACAAAGGGCTACCATGGCGTTAAAGCACTACAGTTCCAAACAACAGGCCGCAAGAAGCAGCAGGCCACTAGTCATAAGTATGTACTGGTCATTGAGTGTGCTTTAGTGCTTTTTGTTAGGTTTTACGACAGCACAGTGACAAAAGTCTTACTGTGACCGACATGAAGTGTGCATGCACGCACACACACACACACACACACATATATAAGGAGAAAAAGTAGCAACACTGTAGAGAGTCTGGCTGAGGGAAGCATTTTGGATAGGTTTTTTTTTTTCTGTTTCCTCACTGGGTATTAATCATGACTTCATAATACAGGGGAGACTTTAATCTTAGTCTAACCCTATACAGTGTGTTCTCAATGTATTTACAGTTGTATTAAAATACTATTACTATCTCAAAAAATACTATCTTTAGATATGCAGACATTCCGATTTTTTTTTTCTGGCTTGGCAGTATTTGTTTACTTAGGCGTGTCTTCTGTGTTGTATGCATGTGCGTTGCTATACATGCACATTTGTGCAGATGTGTGTGAAAGCCAGAGATGGAGTAACTTCTGCAATCACTTCTCCCTCTTCCCATTTACTTATTCGTTTATTTATTTAGGCAGGGTCTCTCACTAGACTGGTTGACCAGCGAGGTGCTGGGGTCTTTCTCTCTTGGCCTCTCCGTGCTGGGATTACAGACATATGCCACCACAGCTGACCTTTGGCCTGGGAGCTGGGGGGTCTGAACTCAGGCTCTCAGCTCGTTCAACAGAGCCATCTCCTGAGCCCCGGTTTGTGTTTGAGATTTCCTGAAAATTATCTAAAACTTGTCATGAGAGCCATTGTACAAAGGCACTTAATAATGGCAGCTGGCAATGGTGCAATGTTCCTCTGCCGGAAGATGTGAATAGCTTGTGTGAATGCAGTGTGTGTGTGTGTGTGAGAGAGAGAGAGAGAGAGAGAGAGAGAGAGAGANGAGAGAGAGAGAGAGAGAGAGAGAGAGAGAGAGAGAGAGAATGAGGGAGAACATGTTGTGTCCTTGCTAAGGCATAGAAACAGAAACAGACTGGAATAGAGGAAAGCTAAATTACTTAAGGACTGCATAGAGCAAGCCCAAACCTCGGAGGAAAGATAGATTTGAACCAAGGCTGCAGATATCAGTGGTTAAGAGCGCGCCTTAGTCGCTGTCCCATTACTGTGGATACCACGACCAAGGCAACTCTTACAAAAGAATTAAACTGGGGGACTTACACAGTTCCAGAGGATCGGTTCATTATAATTCTGGCAGGGAGCACGGTGTCACAAAGGCAGTCATAGCACCGGTGTAGTGAGAACTTTATATCCTGATCCACAGGAGGGAGGCAGGGAGAAGAGGGAAGGGGGAGAATGAGACTGGGCCTGGTGTGGGCTTTAGAAACCTCAAAACTCACTCCCAGTGACGCATCTCCAACAAGGGAATACCTCCAAATCCGTCCAAATGATTCTTCAACGGGAGGCCAACCATGTAAATATATGCGTCTATGGGAGCCATTCTTACTCAAACAACCACAAAGCCTGGGCTACTTTTGCAGAGCTCCTGAGTTTAAATCCTAGCACTTGTGGCAGGTGGCTTACGTTTGCCTGGGACTCCAGCTTGGGGTAATTCGACACACTTTGCTGGCCTCTGCAGACACTGCACTCTCAAGCACAAACCCACACACACCTGTGTGTGTGTGTGTGTGTATGAAAATATTTTTATGATACTTTTTTTATAACTTATTTAAGTTTATTTTATGTGCATTGGCATGAAGGTGACAGATCCCCTGGAACTGGAGCTACAGACAGTTGTGAGTTGCCATGTGGGTGCTGAACCCAGGTCCTCCAGAAGAGCAGCCAGTGCTCTTAACAGCTGAGCCATCTCTTCAGTCCTTTATGATACTATTCAAAAAAGATAGTATGGAACCATTCTGACTTCTTGAAAACCAGGATTATTGTATGTATAATAGTGTAGCTCTTATTCCATATATTTGTGTATACTTTGAACATAATAAAGAACATTTAAGGTGTGTGGAGTACATAAATCAGTTAAATACATCAGAGAGCTGATACTAATTAGACAATAGACAGATACAGAGTAATGGTAACGTCCTATGGAACTAGGGGTGTACAGCACCTGCAAGGCCTTGGGTTCAATCTCCAGCAACCCCAAAAGAAACTTGATATACAAGCATTACTGAAAATCTCACAATTAAATAAAAGTGAAAATGTATTTCCCAACCTTCTTAGAGCTCCCATAGAACATAATATGAGATTTCTTACTTTTCTGGTTTGGAATAGGCCAAGCAGTTCTCAAAAACTTGCTTAAAGGTTGTTTGTTCCCTTGACTAATTTCTATGGATTTAATTTTCCTAACTTTGGTCTTCTTCCAAGTCATTCAAATATGATAAATTTAGATCACCAGAACAGGGAGACATCTGGCCCCAGAAATCAGAACCTGGTACACCAGCCTCAGGGACAGGCTGCTTT
>LOEQ01001337.1:23523-37082 GCA_001685075.1 Bramus lutescens
TATCTAGTGAGGAATATCTCCACGAAGATATCTCCTCATTTAAAACATTTTGAGAAAATAATGTTTTGAAGACCCCACTCAGGTCTGAAAAGGGTGTGCACTCAGAAGGAGATACCCAGAGCAGCCCTGAGCTGCCACATTTCTTCCTGGTTGGGTGAGCTTGCTGGTTGTCGTGCAGGGTAAGAAAGTAGAACACTGAGCAGGCAGCAGAGCATTTAATACAAAGGAAGGAAGCTGCGGTCTGAGCAGAGAAGGAAATTGCAGAAAAGGTCTCTGATCTTTGCATTTCACAAAATGTGACCAAAAATGTAAGTAACTATCTTCTTTAATACCAGTTGCAGTTAGTAAGAAACAGTATAACGACTTTACCACACACCACCCTTTTACTGGATAACTGAATAACTGGAAAGGGACGGTCACCTGGAACACTAAGCAGCAATGGCTCTGAAGCCTTCCCAGAGCTGTATCCAAGCAACAGTCTTAGGAGAGATTGTGAAAAAATCATATAGCCAAGAATATTTATCATTCCGGGATGCTTAAGACCTCTACAAGGCCACTCTGCATAGGCAGCCTTTCATAGAGTTGGGGAAGCACAGGGTACAGCCTGTGCCACCCACACAGTTGGAAAGCCAATGGTGAGGAAAGAGCTCACAGGTAGGCTCAGACCTCCATCTTAATCAAACAGAAAGGGAAAAACTGACTTCTGACAAGTGCCAACACTGGGGACCCAGAGGACAGGTAGGAGGCTGCAGAGATGTCGGCAGGAAATGTGGTTATCTGCACTAAAGCTATCATTTAATGGCTGCAACACCCAGTTCACAATATTACTTTAATGTTAATAAACAGTTGGGCAAGATGCGTGAAATGCCGGAGTGCTGAGCCATGAGAAGTTGGATCAACTCTAAATTACAGGGGGTAGAATCAATCTCCAAATTCTGCAACTCTAAGTAGCAGGACTTACTACTTCTTAAGGTACAGTTTGGGTCTCGATTTCTTTCTTGAAATGTGGCTCTTTTGGAAATGAAAAGGTGTTTGTTCATTTGTTTGTTTGTTTCAAAGCTGGGGATCAAACCCAGGGCCTTACATGCAATGTGCAAACTCCACCACCATCCTACAGCTCCAAGCATGAAAATTTGCCTTCAGTGACGTGTACTGGGCTGGGGAGGTGGCTCAGTGTTGTTAAAGTACTTGCTATACAAGCATGAGAGCCAGAGTTTGGATCTCCAGCAGCCGCATAAGAGGTCAGGTATTGGCTGCAGGCCCATCATCCTAGCACTACGAGGTAATGATGGGAGGATCCGTGTGCCTTGCTGGTCAACCATTTTAGCAGAATTGGTGAGCTCCAGGTTCCATAAAAGACTCTGTGATTGAGGAAACAATGTGAGGCCAGAGAGACAACTCAGCAAGTGGGCCTGGCATGAAGAGCCTCAACCCGGCATTTAAAAAGAGCCCAGTGTGGTGTCACCACCTGTCATCCCACCACTCTTGGGGTCGGAACAGAAGAATTGCTGAGACGATCTCCAGCCAGCTCTCCTGAAGTACAATAGAAACTAGAGAGGCCTTGACTCAACAAGATGTAAGGAAAAAACTGACCCCTGAAAACTGTCTTCTGACCTCCACGTGAATGTGGTGGCACTCTTGTGCTCACACACATGAAATACACAAACAAACAAACAAACAAACAAACAGACAAATGGGTTAGAGGAAGACACCCAAGATCTACTCAGGCCTCCATGGAAGCATGCACAGGCATGTGCACCTGCACACATGCGCACGCAAATAAATAAGCAAATTAAATACAAATCCCATGTGCAGACCCTAAGAGGGCAGCAACTGCTAAAAAACAAGGGGTGTCTACAAAGCTCTGCCTTCCTTCTGAGAATGCTTCAATGGAAAAATAATTAAAACTGTATTTTCATCCTTACAGTAATTTGCAAATAAATCTTACAGGGCACATATAAACCCATTCTCACTAAAATACACTCTATTTCCTTGATTCCCAACATGGCACCAATCGAAAGATGTACAATTTCATAGCAGATTTTTGGGGGAAGGGTTAGGGTGTTATCTGTATACATCCACTGTACATTTCAAATACTAAATTTTTTTAAAAATAAAAATATGCATATTAGAACTAAACTACTATTACATGACTAGGTGAGTATGATATACTTAAATAATTTAGAGCTGTCTACCTATCTACTTCCCTAGGAACTTTTCCCTACAGAAGACTCCAGCAAAAGTTACTTGTTTGTGCTTGATTTCTAACACTGGAAAAATACAGAACCCAGAAAAGATGTTTACAAAAGAGAACTGTCTGGCCACCCTTTACCTAGACATCTTTCTAGAAATTTACACCATAACTACTGTTTACTATTAATCAAGGGTAGAAACATGAGTGTTCAGTGCAGCACTAACTGTGACATAAAAACCTAGAATTAACAAGAACGTTCACCAGTCGGGAAATTCTTAAATAAGCCATAGACTCAAAATATTAAATACATACTTAAATGTGAATTTCTAATATGAAACACCCTGAATCAAATGGAATTACATCTTTCTCTCCCTCTCCCTCTCTCTCTCTCCAAATTTGAAATGGCATCCTTCATTCAGTGATATACATTTGATGAAAAAAAAAAGTAAATTCCAGAAAAGTAATTTTCTATATGCTTAGCAACTGTAGAATTCACATTTCTTCATATAACATCTAAAATTAAGGCTCGTCATACAATTAACAGTGTCTCTGAGGCCATGAAATTCAGTGGGGTGAGTAGTATCTGTAAAAGCATGTGTAAAATATGCCTATCTGAATATGCAGATAGCGTTTCTGGAAAGCCACTTCTAACTGTAGAAAATGTTGTCTTCTTTGTTTTAATTTACTTTGTCCTCCATCCTTATTTGAAGTCTGAAGTGTTTCCTTGAATATATATTATTTCCAAAACAAAGTGTAACTTGTCCCAGGTTGCTAAACAGAACAGTTTGGATAACCTGCTGCTTGGAGGAAAATACTTTTAATCATAGAAAAACTTACTTCATTGAAAATGAACAATGGAGATCAAGGCAGGGTACATTCACTAAGAGATGCCTGAGACAGCAGAGACGTGGGGGCAATGTTCTCCGCAGCTCTTTGGTTCTCTAATCCAGAACCACGAAGGCCCTGGTAAGCACAGATAGCTCTTGCCTCTCCGGATGGCAGCTGAGTAACTTCTATGAGCAATGCAACAGGGACATCAGCTCCCCAGCCCAGTACACGTCACTGAAGGCAAACTTTCATGCTTGGAGCTGTAGGATGGTGGTGGAGTTTGCACATTGCATGTAAGGCCCTGGGTTTGATCCCAGCTTTGAGTATCCCCTGTACCATATGCTGTCAGTGGCAAAACACTAGCTGCTCCCCGAGCCTCTGGCTCTGAGACTGCACACATTCTACCAGGCAACTTGCACTTGAAATAAAACACAACGCTCATTAACGTGAGCGCATTCTGCATGACCTCACTGGCGTGGGTAATGGGAAACCGAGAAGTTATCTCTAACTGAATTGGAATGTTTACACTGGCTGGACAGCTGCTCCCCTAGAGGAGTCAGTACGGGAAGCCGGGAAGCTGGGAAGCCAGGCTCTCCTCTTTTCCAGGTGTATGGTTCTGCTCTGGGTGGGGCTAGGGCACAGAACAGGGGTCTTTCTAAGACAGAAGCACCAAGAAAAGAATAGCACGCTGGACAGGTTGGTGGTGCCAAAGTTCAAAACATAAGCTTGAATAAAGGCAGAAGTCTAAAAATGGAAGAAAATATTACATGTCCAAACAAGACTAGGATATTCAAATGGGAAGCATCCTTCCATACTGAGTCTAAAACTGTCTCCTGGAGGCTCGTGCTAAGGACCTCATGGCTAGCTTACAGGCTTTTGAGAGCTCTCACTTCATCAACCCATTGATGAGGTTATGTCTGAAAGGATTTTGAGGCCCTGAGACCCAGACAGGGGAAGCAGGTCACTGAGGGTGTGTTTCTGAAGAGATTATCCTGTCCCCAGATCCTGCCTCTCAATCTCTCTGCCTCTGAACCATCAAAAAGGTTACCAGTTCAGCTCCTTCCACATGCCCCCCCCACTGCCTGACCATAGCCCAGGACCAACAGAGCTGAGGCTCCATGCACCTCCCAAGCTCTGTGCCAAAACAAATCCTGCCTTCCTTCAGTTGTTTTTCTTGGGCTTTTATTTGGTCACAGTGGCAAAAAGTGACAAGTACAAACACTGATGCGAAATTAGAGGTGGGGAAAAGGCCAGGGGCATTTTCAAGCCTTTCTGCTGCTTCTTCTCAGCCGCGTTGCCCTGCTATTGGGGGTTCTGTTCGGTTCTGCAGGTGAGTCATCTTCCATTAGAAGCTGTGAGTGTTAATTATGAAGGGAAGTAAATGTGCTGATCCAGCTGACCCTGATGAAAAGATGATCAAGTGAGCCAGAGGCTCCAGATGAGCTCATAAAAAGCCATTAAAAGACTATGTCACACACACTCTGCTGCCACCACCACCCCAGGCCCAGTGGCATAGCTGATAGAGACCTCTGAGTGACGCCCTGCCAACCTGAGCTCAGTCCCTAGATCCTACAAGGTGGCGGAAGAAAATGCCTAAAAGTTGTCATCTGACCTCCAGGCAGGCCTTGATTCATTCTCTGTCTCTATCTCTGTCTCTGTCTCTCTCCAAAAGACTATGGGACATGGGATTGTACAGGACTAAGGAAAGCCACATGCTATCCCATGCGATAGAAGCGGGTGACCTGGCAGATGCAGACCTAATTCTCTGCGTTCTCTTCACCCTATCCTCCTCCCTGATGGCTAACTGTTCCTTGTCGCTTTCATCCAGTGACTAGCAGAGAACACAAGGAAGCAGAGGAGAAAACAAAAACCTGAAGCGCAGCCAGCGCTCTCGAGCAATCTGCTTTCCCCTAAGAGTACACACACGTTTCTAGGAAGAAACTGTTGCTTCTGAGAGCAGACAGACTCACTAAACAAAAGTGAGCAGCTGCGGGAGGGAGCTACCCCTGGGAACCAGAGGACCTCCACACAACGGGGCATCGGCAGTCCAGCTTAGTGCACTGGCCAGTGCATACTAATATGTCGGGGGAGAAAATGGTTGTTTGATTCCAAATAGATGTTGGGTGGATAATCAATCTAGCCTTTCATTTGATAGGAGATTAAAATTGAAACAAAAATGTTTCTGAGACTGGTTCGCAGATGCCAAAAGCCGAAGTGTGTAAGTGGCACCTTCTTTCCTGAATGAACTAGAAAAGTCTTAAGAGCATCTATCTCAACTTTCTGTAGTTCCTAGACCCTCATTTCTCCCATGCCTTCCCCAATGAGTTCAATGAGACCTTGCAGTGGGTGGGAGGGGGTACTGGGGACACTTGGAATACACATCTACCCTAGGAAATAAGATGGCATTTCTAATGCCTTATAAGTATAGGCTAATATTTTTAGGTCAGTTTTCTTTTTTGTATGATGATGACTTGTCAAGTGTTTTATTTTGTCTTTAGACTCTTCTCTACAAAACTCATAAACCAGGATTCCAGCCAAGAGTCCATCCTACTGGATTCTGTGAAAGCCCACCACAAGATCAACAGAGAACTTGGGAGTCAGATGTAATGGAGATGCTGAGGTCTCCAGCTTGAAGCATCTGAAACACAAATAACCAGCAAAACTAGGGGTAGTCAAGATGCACAGAAAGTTCCAGGAAACCCCTGAGAAAAAGTAACCCCAATTAGAATGACAACTACTTAAATTTAAAAAATGAGAAATACTGACAGATATTTGGAGTGAAAGTTACTCTCAAATGCTGTCCATGGAAATGTAAATTATTAGAACTGCCATGGAGAAGACATGAAATTTCTTCAAAAACAAAAACCAGATCTACCTCACAATTCAGCCACCCCACTCCTGGTTATATATCCAAAAGAAGTGAAATCAGCATATCAAAGAAACACACACCATGGTCATACTAACTGTGGCACCATTCATAATAGATGAGATGTGGAACTAACAGAGGTGACTGTCACTGGATAGATGGATGGGTAAAGAAAATGTGGACTCTCTGCAGAAAGAAAATTAATTCACCCATAAAGACGGCTGAAACCCTAGCTTTTCTGCAAAATGAGTGGAGAAGGAAGACACTGTGTCAAGTAAAATAAATAAGCCCAGTAGAGAAAAGAGAACAAGTACCATATGTCTCCAGGTGGAAATGAAGACACTGACCTGGATACAGAACAGTGGGGGCAAAAGGTTGGGGGGGGAGATAAAGACACCAGGTTTGATCACCACATACATACTCCAATCTTGCCAGCATGTGCTGAAAAATAATATTGCCAATAATCTAGTTTCTGCACTTGCAACACCTGTCTCTACCACCTTCAGATCAAAGCTGAGGGCCCACTGGTAATGTTTTCAGTGCCAACCTTGTGCCTCAAGGGTTGTCACTACGTTTTACTAGCATCCGCGTCTGCAGCTCCCCCAGGGAAACAGTGTCTCCTCTTCCTTGCCGACCTCATACGGGGTCCATGAAGGGAGTAAATCATATGTGCTAAACTGAAGACGGTGGAAGATGGGATTTTAGTGGAAATTACTTTTCCAGGAAACCAAGAACACAGGAGCTATCAAAGAACTGTCTGCGGTCAGCTGGCCACTGCACTAATGTCCACTAGATGGTTGATCTCAGACAAGTTATTCAGTTCTTCTCTGCTTCAGCTTTTCTCACTAAGATGGGGACAAAAGTCTACCTTCAGGGGAAGGGAAGATGGCTCAGTGGGTAAAGTGCCTACCATGAAACATGAAAACCTGAGTTTGGATTCCCAGCATCCACATAAGAAGCCAAGTATGGTAGTGTCTCTCAGTGTCCCCAGGACCGGAACACTGAGACGAGGATTCCTGAGGCTTACCAGCCAGCTAATCTAGCTGACTGGGTGAGTTCCAGGTTCAGCTAGAAACCCTATCTCAAAAAATTAGGTGAAGAGAATTTGAGGTCGACAACCTATGTTGACTTCTGACCTCTGACCTCCACATGCACGTGCAGACAAGTGAGTTTGCACACTTGTACACACATGACTATGGACACACACACACACACACAACATTTTATTCAGTCATAAAGAACAAAACTTTGTCACTCATAGAAATAGTATGAACTAGAGACCATTGTGTTACATAAGATAATTCTATCAGATTCAGAAAGACAAATACAGCATGTTTTCTCTCACATGCAAAACCTAGACTTATCTGTATGAAAGTGAGAGGCCGACTAGCTGGAAGGGAGGGGTAGACCAGCTGCTGGTGCTGAGACAAGAAAGAGCAGCAGACAGATGAATGTGGCTAACATATAGTAATGTACATATATGAAAATGTCATAAGGAAACATATTATTTCAAATATTGCTTTAAAGGTAATTCTTAAAATATTAACTGCTCACTATTTTTGGCATTCAAAATTTCAAATATACACAAGAGTTGAAAGAAGATTGAAAGAAGAATATAATGAGCTATTACCACCCACTTCAGGAAGTAACTGATGTAGGTGTCCCTGCTGTCTGACTGATCTCTCGACTTCCTATATCTTGGTTTTTAAATACCACTCTTAAAACATGTTTTAGATGAACTTATTTAGCTTTATGCACATGAGTGATTTGCCTGCACATATGCATGTCTTGTGCCTGGGGAGGCTACAAGGAGGCACTGAATCCCTAGGAATTAGAGTTAGTGGGTGGTTGTGAGCCACCATGTGTGTGCTGGGAACTGAACCTGGTTCACCTGCAAGTGTGACTCACTGCTGAGCCCCTGCCTCCCTCCAGTGTCCTAATAAAGTAAATTATCACCTTAAGTATACATGTTTCAATAATTCTGATTATAGAGAGTTAAGCAACTGTCACCAATATCCCAATTCTAAAATATTTCCCTGGTAAAGACATGTGGTGTACATATATAATGGCATCTGAAGGAGTCTTAACTGAGGAACTGCCTTGATCAGTCTGGCCTGTAGACATATTTGTGGGCATTTATTTTTATTGCTAATTAATGTAGGAGGACCCAGCCCACTGCGGGCTGCATCCCATGACAAGCGGTCCTAGGATGAGCATCAGCCCTGAGGAGCAAGCTGGTAAACAGCATTCCTCCATGGTCTTTGATTCAGTTCCTGCTTCCAACTCTCCGCATTAAGTTCCTGCCCTGACATCTCTCAGTGAAAGCCTTCAACCTGAGCATTGTAAGGTTTTGAAGTCCATAATGTAATAAATACAGTAAGGTGTTCTTGTTTATTGATAAATACTGTTGTATAAATGCATCCCATTGTGTTTCCACTCACTAACAGGGCTTTTCCAGTCAGGGACCCTTAAGTATAGTGAATACATGAGCACATTCATAAGTATTTATATGGATATATATTTTTTTCTGAATTAGATATCCAAAAGTAGAATTCCTGGGGGGTGTGGAGCTATTGTCCAACAAAATCATAATTTTAGAATCATAATTAGACTCTGAGTAGATCCCAGCATCATAAGACCCAGTTTTACATTTAATAAATAAGGAATTAAAACCAAAACATGTTAGTTAATGCCCCCAAATGCACAGCTCCCTGGTTGCTGCCAGGATTTGAACTCTAGGGCTCCCATTCTTAAATTCTTAAGTTTGCCACCCAGAAACCTCCTTCCTGGAGCTCTCTCACTGCATCTGGCCTGGCTGCCCTCCTGGGCAGAGATGCTAGGGACAAATCCTTGTTAGTCCCTCCTCTCAGGGATTTTCCTTCCTCCACTCCAGCAGGAAGTTTTGGGTCTCTGCAATCTGAGGACTCACTCTGAGACTCCCTGGGACTTGGAGTTTCTGCCCTGTTTTCTGCCCCACCTCCAGGAACATTCCCATTTTATGGCCCTGCCCCTTTCTCTACAACCTTACCCGCCATTAGTCGTCTAGTCTACTTCCTGTCTTGGAGTCCTGAGTCATTTGGGGTTACAGGTATCTTTTCTCCAACATTCACGAGGGCTGGTCTATATCTCTAGATTTTATACTTAGTTTTATGGCAGTTTTGCAACCATGGGAAAGCATAAATGTCCCTGCTAACTTAAACCCAAAAGTCTCTAACTTTGTGAAATGGTCACTTTGGTGAAGCACTTCCATAAGGGATGTAGGTAGACAGTGATGCTACGTTGCTGTGTGCGCATAAGCAAGGCAGCCCTTACTCAAACGCGAACGCCACCCTTCTTTCACAAGGTGATGACTGCATGAGCAGAATTTAGCAAAATAAATCTTTTTGATTTGGGTTTTTTGTTAAATAAAAAAATTTTTTTTACTAGTTTCCTCTAAATATTTTGGCAAATCGGGATGTTTTTCAGTCACAGAAATCTTTTGAAAAATGTTTTTACTGCATTATGAACCACAAGCTGGAAATGGTGGCTATCCGCANCGCACAGAGTGACTGGCCGATACTATCCACCAGCTAGCGAGTGTTTACTGCACACCAGTGTTTTAAGAGCACAGCAGAAGAAACCTGTAATCTAATCTCCGTGTGATAATAAGACAAACACATGAAAGTTAAACAGTACAGGCAGTCTGCAGCCAATGCAGGGGCAAGAGTCTTATAGAATTTAGAAATAAGAGCTGAGAACCTAGATAATAGTGAGGAAGAGGAGGGCTCCCAACCCTGAAGCTCACACCCAAACGCCAGCTACCGTGTGACAGTGATGAGGCTCCTGGCCAGCTCAAACCCTCTAGAGAGAGACTCATTCCCCACCTTAAGACCTTACAGGTGCTGACCCCGTCTTACCTTGCTGGTTTTCATTCCAGCCAAACTGTATTAAAAAGCCCCGAATACAGACACCAGGTGCTGCCCAGGCCTTTCCTCCTGGTCCTTATTCCAGGACATTCTTCCCCTCCCCCAGCCACTGCCAGCCCATCAATTTCACATTTCACCTCCTCTGCCAAGGCACTCAACAATGTGTCCTTTAACACTCAGCTGATCTTTGCCCCCTGAATCAGCTTGTCCTCAGGGCCTCCCGGGTGATTCTTCCCTCTGCTACCCCTTTCCACACACCTGTGTAGCTAACTGTGGAAAGGACAATGTGGCTCCCAGGCCTTGGTTATAACGGATTCTTGAGTGATCTACATGAACTATGTTGGGCCACTGTCTCTAGGGAGACTCATCCACAATGTAGGGATTTACTCCAAAAAACCTGTCTGTCAGAAAATGAATTTGGGAAATAAGACCTCCGGCTTGAAGCCTGTACATATGGAAGCCATCTTGAAATCACTCCAGAATCTCTGGATTTTGCAGACCTGGCCAGCTCTGTGACTTCAAGCTATGAAACACCTCAAATCAGTACCAGACAGTTGCACTGCTCCCCAATTCATGACCTCTATATTCAAGGTTATATACTGATCACTAGTTGATCGACTCACGATAAAAGAAGTTAAATACTAAAAGGTAGTTGGTAAAATGGTGCCTTGGGTTGACATTATATTGATTCTGAGAGAGTGGGGAGGTGAGAGCGCATGTGGGGGAGGGAGGGAGAAAGAGGGTTAAGAGAGAGAAAAAGAGTTTGCATCTGTGAATTTTAAGACTTAGTAAGGTCCGGTCTGAGGATATGCATAAATGGTACCCTAGTGCGTGAAAAAAAAATCGCAGTAAACAAGCAAACATTTGGCTGTGTGGAAGCAACAACTGACGGCAGTGTGGACTCTGATCCTCACCCTGGGTCTGAGGGATAACCCGGGACAACAGGATCCAGAGCACCTCTGGCCCAGGACGCTCCCACTGAAGCTTTTCTAACTCACCAGAAGCAAAAGCAGCACTCACGGTCGCCTGTGGCGAGTGAGCATGTGGTCATCAAGTGTCAGTCATGAGCAAGGGCCTGGGAGTTGTCCGACAACAGCACACAGAGAGTGGCCCCAGTCAGGCCNCCCACGCTGAGACACATTGTCCAGCTCCTCCCCTATTCCAGGTCAATGCTGGTGCTTGGGGCTAAGTTCCAGTCTAACAAATACCTTTCACGCAGCTCTTTGTAGAACCCACAGAGGCTGCTGTAAAAGAGAAGCCAGGCTGAAAAGCTCTTATTAAAGGGTACAGAAACAACAAAACCAGGAGGGGGAAGAACTAATCATTTGTGGGCCCTTTCGTAAATCAAACCACAAATAAACACGAAGACCTTGTCATCCCCACTGGGAACTGCTCAGCTCTCTGGTAGTGTTCTCTTTGAGAAATTACAGACTAGAATGCGAGAAGGTGAGAAATCATGAACTGAGTGGATAAAAGGATGGAACTGGAAGATATTACACTGAGTGAGGTAACCCAGAACCAGAAAAAACTCCCCATGTTCACCCTTGTTCGTGGTCCTCAACTCTGAATATTTAGGTTTGAGTGTAACTTTGAGTAAACCTTGAAAACCAGTGGAGTGAGAAGGGAGGGATAAGCAGGAATGAGAATGTTGTAAAAGACCATAGGGAAATATTGTTTTATAAGCTTGTGTGTGTGTTGTAGTTACCCCCCACAGAAGGATAATGTTTCCACCAGGAACCACAGATTATCTAATCCTGATCCCATGCCAGGCAAGGGATGCCTCGCTTTAAAAACAACACAGACAGACTATTCCATTGATCTTGACTGCCTGCTCAGACTTGAGGATAGAACCTACTGTTGAGGACACCACACACTCCAGTCGTGGGCCATAGGACAAAATCCGGTACTGATCTGGAAGTCTCCTTGAGGCCCAGCTCTCATAGCTTCAGAAGCTACTACATAAGCTAAAGGGGATGAACAATCAGCAGTCCTACCTAGCTATTAACATGTGAACCCCAGTCATGACCAGCCCAGCAAGTGACCCCCAGTGTTGCAACAGTGGCAGGTACATCTTGGAGGCAGCCAGCAGTTGTCAGATTGGACACACAATAGAAGGGGATTCATGCCTAGTATTATAAACCTAGCCAAGAACCCCTGGCTGGAGAGGTGGACTGATATTGGGACAGAACTGACAACTACCATTTTGCTAATTAATGTATTGTCCAACTGCCTTCTAAATGCTTATGTGTATACCCATAGAGGAGTGGAGCTCCCTTACCAAAGCGTCTTCTTTTGGCAGCAGGAGGCTATTACAGAGAATCACAACCTGTCAAATGCAGAGAGGAGGTGGCTGTGGGAGTTCCCAAGCCTGAATGGGACACCTATACCATGAGCCTCACTCCTAAGGCTTGGGGAACATTGAGGAAGAGGCGGTGGCAGACCTTAAGAGTCAGAGGACTAGGATGGTGACCTTAGGGGTCTTTTAGACACGACAGGAATGATGCAGCTGTGAGCTCTCAACAATGGGGTTACCTGCACGAGACCTAAGCCACGCCACACCAGTCAACATTCTAGAATGGATGAAGGAAGGGTACACAAGAATCCACCTCTAGTTGAGGAGCGAAAGCGGTATTGAGAGAGAGGAAATCAGTTTTGTTCAGGGATGAACATTCTGGTAAGTTGCCCAAGCCTAAATGATCAGCCTAAATCCATATATATACAGGAAACACTAATTGGATTCAGAGGTTGTACATAGGGGGGGGTGTGTGTGTGCAACAACAATACCTATAGAAGAACAAGTAATGAATTAAAGAAGGGATTGAGGATGTGGAAACGGGAGGAATTGGAAGAGAGAGAGGGAGGAAATAGTGTAAATATAGTTATTTACACTATATGAAATTCTCAAAACATTCAAGTTAAAAGTGGTAAGGTGTGACCACTGAACACACACTAATTACTAAACATAAGGGAAATTCAAGTTGAAAGGACTTTTGTATTAATGACTATGGGAGATGAAGGAAACAAACTTTAAAACCGCTCTATAAAGAAAAGCTAAGAACAGCAAACTTAGCTGGTTCTCAAGGTCAAAGGGAGCCAATGTGGCATTAAGTCCGAAATGCAGTGCAAACCTTGTCAGCTTCACCTGGGGCCAAAGCAAGACGGGGTCCAAGAAAGAGTATTTAGTGCCTGATAAATTCGGTGCAGCTTAATGGCCCTCTATCTCTTTGGAGACTATATCCACAGACTTCAAAGAAACTCTGGCACTTAGCCTAATTCTTTCCTTACGTTACCCACACCTCTTTGGCTATAGGTACCAGGCAGACGCAGTTTCTTCTGAAAAGAGTCCTTAGAGATTGACTCGTCTGTGTAAATTATCCCATCCTTTCAGTTAAGAAACATGGATTTTTATTACTGAACAATTTGCGGCTAGTTATACAAACCTGCAGATAAGGAAGGGTTGCTGTCCAGCTGCTGCCAGCATACCTTCGTAAATAAAAAGCCATTGCTTAGGCAAAAACCTGTCTAATCTCACAAGGATGTGTGTTTAATTAAAGAGCAGGCTCATAAAGGCCGGAAGATCTTCATCTCTCTGCGTGTGCTACAAATATCAACGGATCATCCAAATGGTTTTATTCCGTCCATCTTGGCAATATCAGACTAAGATCACTGGTTTTAAAAGTACATCGTGGCGGGGCTGGAGAGATGGTCCAGTGGTTAAGAGCATTGCCTGCTCTTCCAAAGGTCTGAGTTCAATTCCCAGCAACCA
>LOEQ01001337.1:37102-61679 GCA_001685075.1 Bramus lutescens
CCACATGGTGGCTCACAACCATCTGTAATGAGGTCTGATGCCCTCTTCTGGCCTCCAGGCATACACACAGACAGAATATTGTATACATAGTAAATAAATAAATATATTTTTAAAAAAGTACATCGCGGCATTCCTCTGGCAGCATCTGTTTTTACAGTCTCCAGCTCTTTCTCAAGAAAGGCAGCAATCAAGTGAACTTTCAGAGTTTCCTCTTGAATTAGAGCCATGCGCACGAAAGCATGGGAACCGGGTAGGAAATGGCCTCAAGTGGAGTCCTCCAGACACTCACAGGTGAGCACCAACAAAGATGGAAGTGACCCAAGAAAGGAAACACGATTTCATGCTGTGTCCACAGCTTCCCTGTGCTTTCTTTCCAAATTTACTTTCCTGGGAGTTGTCTTACTAGTGGGTGTAATATGTTTACTTTTTCAGCTATCAAGATAAGATCTCGGTTCCTTAGATAAGACCTTACAATATTCAAGTACAGGGTGGTAACATGAGAACCACCCTAAGATCCTGGTTGCCTAAAAATTCCTCAGTAAGGTTCCAGTATAAACTCTGTAAGAGGAAAGAGACGCTCTAACCTATTAATCACACTGGATTCCGAGGGAACAGTCTCATTTTTAGCATCAGGCTTTTTCTTTTTTTTTTTTTTACTTTATTTTTATTCTGTGTTTAAAAGTGTTTTGCCTGCACATATGTCTGTTTATCGTGTGCGCGCCTGGTGCCCACAGAGATCAGAAGAGGGCACTGGATCCCCTGGAACTGGAGTTCTGTAACTCCAGTTTGGGTTTGTGTCCCAGTACCCACCCTGCGGATGCTGGGCCTAGACTCTGGATCCTCTGCAATAACTAGTGCTGATAACCCCTGAGCCATCCCTCCATCCCTCACATTGGACTTTTCCAAATGATTCTTTGAATGAGAGTCAAAATATTTGAACACATCATAAAAATGATGTCACTCGTTAATACACACTGCTGATTAGACTTCCTTCACAGAAGCAGAAAACAGACAGTGGTTGCCTGGGCTAAGAGTATGAAGAAGGACTGGTCAAATGGTGCAAGCCTTGAGTTCTAAGATGAAGAATTCTGAGGTTTATTACTGTGCAGAGCGGTGTCAGGGGTTAGTAATATGGTACCCTACTAAGAGAGCAATCTTATGTGTTCTGACTGTACATGCAGATTGTAACTGTAGTGTGAAGGTGTCCATTGGTGGTTATGGTAACCCTTATCCAGACAGAGGAGCCTGTCAAATCAGCAGAGTTTAAATCTTGAATAGATTACAATCATCATTCATTCATTATACCGCAATAATGTAGGCCACGGAGGAGACCGTGAGGAATACGCGAGGAAAAAAAACCTCACCACACGTGGATACGTGAGTAGTGAGCACTCTGATAATAAAGCGGGACAGTAATATCGGGAGTGAAATTTGTAAATATAAAAACATGGGACAAAGAGAAAGCAATCGAATGGCTATACAGTTGATTGAAAATAAATTAAAAGAGAGGAGAGAGAGTACAGCACCATCAGATACAAGAATTTTTAGAATTCATAGAGGAGATATGCCCTCGGTTTTCCCAGCGCAGGACCTTAGATGTAGCAGTATGGAAAGAAGTGGGAATGAGAATTCAACAACATTAATGTAATTATGGACCAGAAAGCATCCCTGAAGATACGCCTTATTTCTGGATGCTAATACGGGAAAGGTTGGACTTAAATCCTGACCAGCAGGAGATAGTTCCATCCGCACCACCTGAGCAGTTGCCAGAGGGAAGGTGCATTACAAAAGAATGTTGTAAAAGTAGAGACCTGGAAGGAGTTACAGGACCTTTGACGAGAGCAAAAGCACGTCAGGACTCAGAGAAGGTTTGTGAGGCATCACCTGGGCTGCGTCCAGGATAGAGAAGACATGGGTACACCTTCGCACACTCAGGGAAGAGCGGGGTGTGGTTTGGTAACCTGCTAGAGATTTGGGGATGGAATGGGAAGGAAGATAAGGGGTGCGGTCAGAGCCTTGAGGGCTGTACAAGGGGTCTGGAACCTGCCAGTCAATTCGTTCCTTACTTGTTATAAGAGAAAAGACTGAGACCTGGAAGCCAAACACAGTTCCGGGGAGACACATAGCGCTCCAGTTTATCTTGCATGAGTACTATGCCTGGTACACGGGTGGATGATGAGCCAACAGGCCAGGCCTATGTTCTACCACAGCACCCTTCAGGAGTTCAGCAGACCCTGGAGAATCATGGAACATTCGGTGCTAAAGAAACACAGTCACCAGAGAGTTGTGTTTTGAAAAGACGACAGGCTGAGGAGGTGGAACTGGAGAATTACCCAAGGCTGAGAAGCCAAGGTGTTTGTATTCGTTTTGCTTTTCCCAAGCAAGCTATTTTTATTCAGATTTTTCAAAGGGGGTATTAGAGGGACTCCAAACCTCAACTGAAATCTAAATTGTCTCCTTTGCCAAATATATTTTTTATTATAAAATTGGGGCACTACAGACAGAATAAAATGGAAATCTAAACCTCCTTCCTTTCCAAGCTTCAGGTCTACTATTAATGGTACAGTGTTCATTCTTTTCAAAAATGCCTGTGCACTCATAAACATATAATACGCCTTTTTAAAAAAACATAATGAGATCATTATTTGGTGTTTTAATTCAATCTGTCTTAAAGATCTTTCCATATCGGAGCAAAGAGGCCAACCTTGTTCTCAGGCTGCATAGGGTTTCAACTCCAGGAAGCACCATTTTATGGACATAAGCAGCCAAGCATATTGAAGCCATTGAAGGGTTTTAGATGTTATTTTGTTTATTTTGCAATTCTGTGGATTGACTATGGGGCCTCATGCAGACAGCTGAGTGCTCTACCCCTGAGATATTCTCTAGATCCTTTCTCAGTCTTAAAAAACAAACCATAATGAGCCTTTTTCGGAACAAAACTTCATCCACTTGTGGGCCACTCGTATCAGCATCTTGATATTGTCACAGATGGGTTCTCTATTTAGCAAATGTAAGAGCAAACAGTCACTTAGTGAGGAAAGGGATCATGCAGAGAGTCTAAAAATAATTTACTCACCAGAGTCTCTCCAGGACAACACTGGACAGCCCCGGAGCCTCCTGGGAAGACTCGGAGCCAGGATTCTGGCTTCCCACCCCAAGCTCCTTGGGTAACATTACCCATTCTATCCCAGGGCAGGCAGTGCAACTTTCCTTCCCAGGGCACCCAGGACACTGTCATCCTGGTTCTATGAAGGGCTTTGGTCTCCCCTGGCACCTGTGATCATTGAGGAACCTAAGGATTCCAGAGCCAGGAGGGCCCACAGATAATTTAGTCTGTGCTTTACGTTCTTAGATACAGACTTTTAAGGGTAACAGTGCACACACAAATCAGCAAGATAACACAGTCAGTTACACAACCACCACCTGCATGCCTGTCCAAGGTGTTTCCCACAACCCGGGACCAAATGAATATTTTCTTAGCTTTTAAAATTATACCTTAATTACTTGGTGGAGGATGGAGCATGTGCTGATGTCAGGGCACAACTTTTGTGATTCAGTTTTCTCATTAACAGCAGTTAATAACAGCAGTTTCGGTGGCAAGTACCTTACCTGCTGAGTCATCTTGTCGGCCCCAAATGCATATTTTTTAAAGGACTCTGAGAATATGTGGAGACAACACAGTGTAAAAAAAAAATCACCTTTTCAGAGGCCTTGAAACTTTTTCTTTACCAAATTGACATGCTTAACAAGTTCTCAAACTGACACATTAGTTACACACTCACACACGTGCACACCACACCCACAGTGCTGAGGTGTTAATTAGCAAGGGCACAGAGAGCATTGCTGACTTGCTGCCAGTGAGACATGCAGCTCTCCAGTTTGCACTTCTGACAATGGATTGGGAGCCACAGAGCTCCAACTGGCATACCTCTTCTCCCTCCCATCATGCTCCAGGGTCAAGACGAGATTATTTTTAACAGCTCCAAAGAAAGGCAATAAAAGTTCTAAACTTAGAGTAATAGCTCCATTCACTAACCCTTGTGCCCAATCTGTTACTGACCAATGGCAAGCACCTTCATGTGTCCCGGAATGAAGTTGGTGACAGAGTACCTGCAATGGTGGACAGTTTCTGCAACAGGCATGGGGAAGGGGCAGGGCGGGTGAGGGTAGTGAGCAAATGCAGAGACCACATACAATATGAAAATGTCATAACTAAACTCACTCTTTCACAGGCAAACTAAACATATTAATAAGGATGGGCTCAAATGTCAGATTTCCCTTTGACCTTGGCTAACAAAGTGCTGAGTCTTTGCACCTTTAAAGTGGTAATAACAGGGACCAGAGTGGTTATGACTAGCTCAGTGGTTAAGAGCCACTGACTGTCCTTACAGGGGACCTGAGCTCTATTCCTAGCACCCAAACGGCATCTCACAACCATCTATAACCCTGGTTCCAGAGGATCTGATGCCTCTGATGCCTTCTTCTAACTCCATGGGCAACAGGCACATTTTCATATATGTGTGTGTGTGTGTGTGTGTGTGTGAGTGTGTGTATGTGTGTGTGTTTGTGTGTGTGTGTGTGTGTGAAGGAAGGAAGGAACAAAGCAGGCAAGAACAGGGAAAGGGTGCCTATCAAAGAAGGTGGCAGCCCCAGCACCCAGTAAGACAGCAGTGATTCCAAATGCCAGGTTGGAGAAGTGGGAACGTGGCTATACAACAAAGGAAATGAGAAGGGAATGTATGGAGAGAGGAAAAGGGCATGGGGACCATGTTGATGTTCACCATGGAGCCCTATTGGGGAAAGATCGGAGGTTACATGTGTGCAATACAATAAGAACACAGTCTGACAGCCCAACACAGAGTATAGAGGACCACCTGCCACTCATGGGTTACTGCAGCCCCACATATGCCTCAGTAAGAACAGCTACACCTGAGGCAAAGCCTCACCTCACAGGAAGAAAAGAGTTCAAAAGGATGGATGGTTCCTCTCAGGCTAATAAGGAAAGGAAAACCACCAACACCCTTCCACATCACTTCACAAACAAACACGCATTTAGTGCTAGCTGTGCATGCTTTTATAAGGTTCAGCTGAGCTTTCAAAGACAAAAGTGCTGTAGTTATCAAGAGCACAGAGTTACTTTATTGTGGATTGAAAGGAAGAAGAGATTATTTAGTATAGGACTGATCAAATCATAAATCTGGCACTTGGGAACATAACAGCTGACTAATTCTAGGACTGGAATGCTGGATACACAGCAGATTGATTGAAACAGATACATAGCATGATTGGTGCCCTCCAAGGTGTTACAATAATGGACCACAGAGAGCAAAATAAAATTATATTGTCATCATTGGAATTCTGACAAGGGTGACACACTTTAGAATCTCAAGGAAGGAGAATGTGAGCTGTGGATTTTATACACAGCAACACTGACTCTTATTTGTATACAAAAGTCACAAAATGTTAGCAATAAATTAGAAGTTATCATTCTTATGAGCCCTTCCTATTAAGTTCACTTGAGAATCTTCTTTACTTTGGAGTGTCCAGAGGCTCCAGTGTGGGAACTGGTGAAAATGCCTAGAGAAAGAACACTAGGTGGAAATTACAGGGTGGATTGTTTGATATGATGGCTATATGATCGTGCAGTGAGGAGAGTAAATCATATAAATAAATTGGGTAGAAGGAGCATGACATATGCCAAATAATATTCTCTACTGTAACAAAAACAAACAAAACAGGATTTGTTGATCCCATTGAGCAAGAATAAGACCACTACCACAATTTTTGAGTCAAATTTGACACAAGTTTTATTAAGTACTGGCCAGGAAAATGAACACTGGCCAGGACCATACCTGGGATTCCCAGAGAATGGCCATGAATTATGTTAGTCTAGTGCCTATAAAGACAAAAGCCACAAAGCCACACACTTCCCACCTTTGTCCAATCAGAGGCAAGCATACATCCTGATGGACTTCCTGTCTACATACCTCCCACCTACGTGTGACCAAGCACATGCCATGCAGTTGGGACAACCCACCTTGTTTATAGAAGTAAAAATATGTGGCTTGTTATCTTACATGAACAGCCCCCAGCATTCCAGGAAGTTATCTGTCCTTGGGCAAGAGGGGCTTACCGTTAGAGGCATGTTTTATGGATCTCTTAAACACAGAAATTAAAACTTAAAACATAACTTTAGCCCTCACAGATTCCTACTAAAGGGGGAAAAAGAAACTAACAATCAAAAACCTACAATGATCATAGTGTGTAAATATAAATTTAATATATAATCAAGAAATAAGAAATAAGAAACTCAGGAAGTTTCTTATCTTCATAAGAGTCTATATGTTTCTGTGTGGATGTGTGTACTTTTCCCATTTGGAACCTGAGAGAATGCCTAGAAAGAAGGGGCCATCTCCCAACTGTTTTATGGTGTGAAAAAATAAACAAATACGTCCAAAGATTCTGAGGCTCATTACAGGTCAAGGCAAGAAACAAGCTTTGAATCACTTTAGTATTGTAGGAAACACATTATGGAAGGATTCCCGAGCCAATAGAAGAGGATCCCTGGTCTGCCAGCCCTGGGTAAGTCTTCACGAAAATTAAAATTAAAATGTCAACAGCTGGAATCTCATTAAATATATTTACACACACTAACAAGGGTTTAAAATAGTAAAAGTCTAATTGTCACCTTCCAAGAATGATAGGAAACTAATTCTAGAAAAATTCGGTAAAACAGAGGACATTAGCAGTTTATCTGGCCATTCCTATACCTCTAGGAAACCAATTAATGATCAAAGAGTCTCATTTTATAAAACTATTCTGCCTAAAATTGATATGATAAAGATGCAGAGGTGAAAAATACCCCACTCTGCAAGTTCCAGTGAACTGATCCATCTAGACACGAGGGCCAGTGGCTGCATCCTTCAGAAAGTGGAAAAACAGGCCCAGGGGCCTTCCAGGGACAGCATAGTCCACCACTCGGAATCTTGCCAGAGGGGTCCTGCCTGAGTCCATCGCACTGGAACCAGATGTAGGAAACAGGAGGCAAGGGAGGAGCTGCTTTGTGATGATAGTGAAGGAGCCTGCAGAAACAGCCCCACCCCTTCATGAGGAGAGGAAGGCCACCAGGGGATCATCTCACTAAAGATATTTAGAAGACACACCAAAAATGTTTCCTGTCAAGTGAGCAAGACTGAAGCTCTGTGTATCAGAATGCACACTTAGGTGATACTGCCAAAGAGAGGCACCAAGAAATACTTCCTCCTAGCAGGTCAACGTTGTTCTGGAGGGGCAGAGGGATGTGTGGTTGGGACACCCAGGGGCTGTCTTAACACTGCTGACATGTCCCTGCCTTACAATACCTCAGTAAGTCACGGGTTTCTTTTGTGCGGATTTTCGGTATTTGTGTTTTATTCTACAATTTATAAAAAAGATTAAAATGTTTAAGAAACTCTAGTCATGTCAGTACAGTAGGCATCTGGTGGAAGGGACCGCAGGATGCTGGACAGAGAAGCTGGGAACCAGGCTCCCAGGATTCTGCTTCAATGAAGCTTCTGTGTTTAAAGTAAATCATTTTCATTTACAGGGGCAACTAAAACTTGACATAACATTTCAAAATGCGCTTAGAAGCTTGTAACAAAGGATGTGCTCCAAGATATCTCAAGGACAGCTTTGATTTAAAATGACTTCGCTTGGGCTGGTGATATCGCTCCACTGGTACAGTTCTGATCTAGCCCTGGTTTTCTGCCCCAGTCCTCCAGAAGCGGAAGCCGGAGGAGGATCAAGAGTTCAAGGTCATCCTCAGCTATGTCAGGAGTTCAAAGCAAGTCTTGGGTGGGGGTTTGTAGGGGAAGACCTTGCGGGGAGCTCAAAAGGCAGTTAAATGCTCAGTGTTTCTTGCAGTGCAGGGACACGTGTCCCCCCAGGAAATGTGAAGTGGACAGCTCAGCACAACCCTTGAAGCATCTTTCAGCAACTGAAAACACCACAGTAAAAAAGAGTGAAGTATGGTGGCCAGCTACTCTTAGAACCATCTGGCCGGAGCCCTAATGGCTGCCAAGAGGTCACAGGAAATGAGAGTGTTCCTAGCAGCTATTCTGAGGAGCAAATCCCCTAGGGCAGTCAGAGCAGCTTTGTGTGAGGTGTGTGAGGCAGCTGAGTCAGGGTGTGGCCCCAGGTCAGCTGGACAAGCTGCGGGTGTCAGGAGGGGGGGGCAGTTAACCTTCCTCACCTGGATGAGAGGATTAGCAGAACTCCCTTCCTCGTGGTTCCATTTGGAAGGTGAAACTGAATAGCTGCAAAATGCGCCAGCACATATGCCTGGCCCATCATCAGCACTAGATAAATGTTTGCCATAATTATCAACATAGCAAAAGTTTCTGGAAACGTTAGGAGTGTTTCTGTCCTCAAAAACAGTGTCCCCAAAGTAAGAATGCCGTTTTAATAAGCCCCTGATCTAGAAGATAAAGTTACTGCTGGTGATCCTTACACACCTATGATTTTTAATATATATAATTTTTATTTTATAATACATAGAATTTTTAAAACATTAGAATTTTTTAAAAAATATCCATCCAATTACCATCATCAGTTATAATTACAATAAGACCTAGAATTATTGTCAAGAACAGCCCTAATTCAGCAGCCATTTAGTGGGCAATCCAGATGTTATTGGTCAGCCCACGTGTCTGGCCCTCCTTCTTCTTCCCATTGACACAATTACTGGAGAGTAGAGGTCTCCCTCCATGGCCACTGTCCAGTCACACAGCTTCCTTTGAAGTGTGACTAGACAATGAGGCCATGGAAACGTCAGGAAAGAGCTCCTTCCCGTCTAATGAAGAGAAGGACTCTACAAGAGACTGTGTCATGGCTTACCTCCATCATGCCCTGCGCCCACACACAAACACACAAACACACACACACACACTTCCCCACTATGTGCCTCCGGATGAGGCTGGCGGGCCATGCCCACTGCTAAAGAAACCACGGTCTGCCCATGCTATGGAGAGAAGAGAAAGAAGGGAGATGAATGACACTGTTGAAGCCGCTGATGACAACCACAGGCCACCCTTGACATAAAATAATTTAGTGTTCTTACTGTTAAAACCACTATGACGGGGATGTCCCATTAGCTGCATACCCAAAGGTCCTTGATGAGTATGATCCGACCATCAATGAACATAAAATCCTAAGGCCATGGGACTGAGACATGAGGTCTCTGGAGCAGCGATTGGAGTCAGGAGCCTCATAGACTAACATAAATGCAGTCTGTGAACTCAGGTGAATAAACAAGAAACCATCTTAGGAGAGACTTCTGATGCCTTCACGTCTGGCTCCTCAGCTCTCAGAATTGTGAGAAATAAAGTTCTTTTCTTTTCTTTGAGACAGAGTTTCTCACTGTAGCCCTTGCTGTCCTGGAACTTGTTTTGTAGACCAGGCTGGCCTCGAACTCAGAGATTTGCCTGCATTTTCCCTTGAGGGTGGGGATTAAAGGTGTGTACTACCACCTGGCTAAGTTATTTTCTTTATAAATTACCCAGTGTTGGGCATTTTGTCATAGCAGTGTTTTCATAAAAAGACATTCCTCAAGATCCATCTGTTGAAGTCTTGTCTTTCAGAGTGTGACTACACCTAAAGACAGAACGGTTACAGAACTGAGTCTGTTAAAGCAAAGCTTTACCGGGATTGGGTCTTTCCCACCCTGACTGGTGTCCTCATACACAGAGGAAATGATACACAGAGGCACCAGGCAGGCACATCAAGAGAACCCATTGCTGGCAGAGCTCAACTACAAGAAATATCATAGAAAGCTCTTCATGGGTTGGAAGAGGGGCTCAGTTGGTAAAGAGCTTGCTGGCTAGCACAAGGACCTGAGTTCCTATCCCCAGGACCCATTCAGAAACATAAAGAAGCCAAATGTACCCCAGCACTGGGGAGACAGAGAGAAAGGACAACCTCTTGGCTTGCTTGCCAGTTTATCTGAGTCGCCATGTTCCAGGGTCACTGAGAGACTCTAATTACAAAAAGGTAGAAAGGTAGAAAGCAACTGGCAAAGACACTTGGCATCAACCTGTAGATTACACACACGCACACACTAAGAAACTAAAATAAAAAAGGAAAATTTTCAAATCTGAAGAACAAAATATACCAGATATATACTTGGGTCACCAGTAAAAATGACAGGACCTAAATATATCAATTGAGTAGGTAAATTAAAAGTAAAAACAAAAATCCAACTTCTTCCTGCCAGTAAGATGGTTCATCAGATAAGGGCACTTGTCACCAAGCCTGACAACCAGAGTTTGATTCCTGGAACCCACGTGATGAAAGACTGACTCCCATAAATTGCCCTCTGACTTCCACACATGTGTTATGACACACAAGTGTGCATGCATGCATGCACTCACACATATACAGGGTAAATCAATAAAATTTAAAAGAAAATTTTTTCTCGCCTTTTAATTTCTATAGAACTCGGTTATTATGGATAGAAGTGTGTCCCTCTTAAGTTTTTTATATCAAGGTCCTAAATTCCCAATGTGACCATATATAGAGATAGTAACGAGATAATTAAGGTTAAGTGAAGCCATAAGGATGAATCCAACATGACTGGGGCCTAATAAGAGGGACAGACACTAGAGACATCACAGCAGGACACAGAGGGAAGGTAGCCATCTGCTAACCATAGAGAGATGCCCCAGGAGAAGCCAAGCCTCTAGTATCTTTATCTTAGACTAAGAACTAGGTATTCTAGGAGCCTCAGACAGGCCCACTCCTACCATGACTGTACACATGCTAATGGGAGCCATAAAAGGGAAAAGAATTTTAAGGGTAATTAAAGGGACAATTTTGGAGAGGATGTGTTTATATCGTGCATCAGGCAGGAGGTGGTTCATTCTCTCCTCCTGCCATCTGTCTCCAAAGTCACTGCCCATTCTTCCATCTGCTCACTCCTCAAATGGCGAGGCTGGAAGGCCTGGTGTACTGGATCTGGGCCATCAAGCCTAGTGGACAGTGGCTAGACTCAAATCCATCCATCTTCATCCTTGTTAATAACCAATTAAATATTTAAAGCTAGAAGCAAAAGCTGTGGATTAACTGAAATTAGTACTGTCATCAGGACGAGGCCTCCATTAAGCATCTTTCCATAACCTCTATTAGAATGATAACTTTAAAAGTCATCAGAATTCAGCAGAAGGAAAGGAGGTCTTGGGTACTTACACAACCCAAAATTCATGAAGGGGAAAAGAAAAGCAGAAGTTATAGCAGGATGGCTTCAAAGAAAAACAAACATCAACGGTCTATTTCTGGTTGGCTACAATCGCACAATCCAAGAGGAAATGTGAGAACAGGACAGGTTATTCCTGGAGGTTCTAGACCCTCATGGTAATACAACAGGGCTGGGTTAGAGAAAATGGGTCACTAGGCAGCTCAAAGTCTCAGGCCATGCTTGGAAGAAGGATGTCATCCTAGACTAGCCACCTACAAAGCACTTGTAACGTGCTCAGGGCAGCCACACAGCAAACCCACAAAGTTACCATCATGCATGACTGACAGATTTTTTAGCCACTGGATGCTGAACAGATCCTCCTACGTGAGTGACCTTCCATGGATGTCAAACGTGGATTTATTTCTGGGGTACCATTACAAGTTTTGATTGTCAACACTTCCAATCCAGTGAGGACTGACTCAATAAAACAAAATGACTTGGTTATTTCTTACGATGGGTATGCAGGGACTGGAGAGCTAACTCAGTGTTTGAGAGCATCAGCTACTCTCCCAGAGGACCTGGGTTCAATTCCCAGCACCCACAAAGCAGATCACAGCTGTTTGTAACTCCAGTTCCAGGAGATCTGATACCAATGCTCATAAAGTTAAGTAATTAAAAAAAAAGATGGGTGTGTATTCTCTGCGTATAATTCATTTCAATGTTCATTCACCTTTAAAGCCCCTCTGTACACAGAAAATAATAATCCTGGGCTAAGGAGATGGTTTGGTGGCGAATGTACTTGCTGTGCAGGCAGGAAGACCTGAGTTTGGACCCCCAGCTTGGTAGCATGCATCTGTAATCCCAGTTCTAGGGGACAGGTGGGTACCCCAGTGTGGTGGAGGAGACAGCAGATCCCTGAACCTCATGAGTCAGGCTAGTGGAATTTGTAAGCTTCAGAGTCAATGAATCAACCTGTCCCCAAACTTGAGAGTGCTAGAAAAAGACACCTGACATCAGCCTCTGGGATCTACATGGACACCCACACAGGTCCCTGCTGCCACCCCCACATACACATACAGGAATATATATGTGCCCCCCGCCCATATGCGTATGCAGAAATCATACACACACACACACAGAGGGGGGGAGGCATGCACACACCCAAATCCCTGTAGAAATCTGCTGTCCAAATAAGTTTTCTCAAACAAGACATGAAAACAGCTCCTCCACGCTAGAGGTTCTCATTTTGCTGTGCGTTAGCTCCCAAGATGGGGGGAGGGAAGGGTAGAGGAGTGGGTAGAAACAGATTCCCAGGTCTACCCTGGTAATGGAAGCCAAGAACATTCACCTACAACATCAAGTTTTCCAAGTTACTGACATGTTGTCGGGCCAGAAGATGCAGACAGTAGACACAGTCACCTTTTTGGCTTCCCAGAAAAATCCCAACTCTGCTACTGGAGCAGAGGCTTCCCGCTGGGAAGGCAGCGAGTGCACAATCCACCAGGCAAGGAGGGACTCCTCGCGAGCACCCAAGTTCTCCAGCAACACAGAGTCTCCTGAATGGACAACAAAGAGAGCAGAGCCTTTGGGTCCTACCAGTGCTGCTGGTTACAAAAGCCAAAGAGCAGAGAGACTGAGCATGTAAACAGAGGTCCTCTCCAGAAGCTGAGGAGGTCTGAGCTCAGTCACCTCTCCCAGGTACACCCTGTGAGTCACTGGGGGCCTGTCTACACGAAAGTGGTGACAGGGTTATTTAATCAAACACCAGCCATTTCCCAGAAAAACTACCTCATCATTTTAGTGAGAGAGAAGGGAAAATAAAGAAGTTGTTTCCTGATCACTTCATGATGGAGTCACACGCCGGGCTTGCTTCTTGGAGGTCTGAGTCATCAAGACTGTCTTGAACTTTGAAATCTGCTGCCAACATTGTGCTGGCACCTTTGCCCATAAGGCCATGGCCTTTGGTGTGGTGTCTGCATGTGTGTGACTCTGGTCACAGTCAGACAGGCAGCCCAGGACGAGAAAGCATGGGTAACAAGACTGCCATGGAATATACCACAACCTCTGCAACTGCCATTTTGGTTCAAGTCCATTTTGTAAGAATTCTTTTCAGATTTATTTTTAAGTTATGTGCATGGACGTGTGTGAGAGTGTGCATGTGTGCATATAGAAGTGCAGGTACCAGGTACTGGTGGAAGCAGAGGCCAAAGGAGCTAGATACCCCAGGAGCTTGAGTTACAGGTGGTTTTGAGCTACCCAGAGTGGGTGCTGGGAACTGAACTCTGGCTCTCTGCACGAACAAAGAATGTTCTTAACTTCTCAGCAGTTTTTCATCTTTAAACATAAATAAATCAGCTGGTAGCACAGAGGCAGGAGGATCTTCGTGGGTTCAAGGCCAGTCTGGTCTACACACTGAGTTCCAAGTCAGACAGAAGTATGTACAGATCCTGTCTTAAAAAAAGAAAAAAAACAAAACAGAAACAAAAACAAACACCAAATATATAAATCAATCAGATTTAGGAGTGTGGAGGTTTATCCTAAGAGAACTCAGCCTGAAGAAGTAAGAAGGCTGTCTGGGCCTCCTTCTACTGTTTGGCTCCTTTCAAATATCCAGTCACATATTGCATGCTTTGTCCAATGCTGCGTTCCCAGAAGAGCACAATTTCCCTGCCCTTGTCTCCTGGAGTTCATACTTAGGCTAAGGACACATCAGCCCAAGCAAGTCCCTTGCAAAGCCACGGGCAGCATCTGTGTTGGATGCTCTGTCTTCAATACCTGTTTGAAACACGGGAGCGGCGAAAGACCAGTTCACTAGTCACAGCTTAATTATAACAGGTCTTAAAAGCATCCCCCGGGGGCTGGAAACATGGCATAGTGGTTAAGAGCACTGTCTGCTCTTCCAGAGGGCATGGGTTCAAGTCCCAGCACCCAAACTGTCTGTAACTCCAGTTCCAGGCATCTGACACACTTACATAGACGCAAATGCAAGCCAAACACCAATGAACATAAGATAAAAATAAAAAAGCATCATTCGTGTGCAGGGAGAATGGACACCGGAGCTCTTTGGGCTGAGACACACAAACTCAGCAGTCCTGTGCTGGCTCATTCAGCAGCAGCATTATCCTCATAGAATCATGTAATCCTGCAGCAGGAACTCGGGGCAAGTGTGCTATACTCACTCTGCTCGCTGGGCTCATCTGGCTTTGGTGTGTGGGAGGGGAGGGGGGACACTCATGCTACAAGTACAACCAGCACAATTTACCACTATCCTTCCTATTCTATGATAGCCCAGGGTCATCAGCACCCTCCCGAGAGGACACCAACTTGGCTAACTCGGAGAGCTGATGTCAGTCATTCAAAGTAACATTGCCTGTGGTGGCTGAGACATGAGCAGCTGACTCCAGTGGAGTCATCATAACCAAGCGCTTCCTGGTTAAGCCAGCCGTTGTTACTCCCATCACCAATGAAACACGCATGGAAAAAAAATCTGAGCTTTGCACTCATCAGTTATCAAAGAATTAAACCTAAGATTTGTTTGTAAACTGGTCTGACGGGCTCCCGCATTGGCGCTTTCCAGCAACCTCCTACTTTAGTCCTGGACCACAAATACTTGATTCTACAGAAAAAGCAACTGTCCCCTAAAAGGCTGGGGTAGGTATTACCTGATTGCTGCTGAGACGGGTATGTTTTCAAACACTTTTCCCAAGTAACATCCATGCTTGCTTGACACAAATGTTTAAGGAAAGAAAGTATTATAGAATCAGGCTTATTGCCGTTCCACCAGGCAAAATGTGCCCAGTGTAGTTTCTAATCATTGAGAAATAAAAATGGTTTAGAGAATCTTTTTACTATACTCAGTAAGTACCTTTCCTTTGTGAAACATAAGAAAATTTTAGTTCACTTTTCTTTTATCCAGTCACCCGCAAGGACCCCTTCTCACCAATGTCCTTCTCTGTACAAAGCTACCAGCCTTCCAGGCCATCAGATACACGAAAGAAAGCTATGAAATATCAAGCATACACTAAGAGCTCAATTAATGCTGCTGCAAGAATGAGTGGTGCTCACTCACCTCCTACATGCTAGAATGAGGAACTGGGCACCTCCAAATTTGAATAGCCCTGGGTGTTGTGCTCTAGGACCACTGAGAAGGGGCTTCAAAGGCGCCCCTTGACTGACATTCTGAAATCGCCCACCTTCTGTTTTTAACTCATTTCTTTATCTTCAGGCCAAAACAAAAATTAAAAACCAACCTGCTTCCACTGGGAATTATCCTTCATTTACGTTTTGTGACAAGATATTCCCTTTCTTCTTCCTCCCCTGCATAAAACATTCATTTCCATCTGCTGGACAGTAGCATCAGAGAAGAAAAGTCTAGAACCTGCAGTCCACAGTCACCAAAACCAGATATGGGATACCAGAAAATGAAAAGGACTCTTAACTACAAGTAAGTACTAATACTGAGTTAAGAGCATCTTTGGGGTGTTTGTTAAGTTCTTACTGTAAGCTTTGGTATTAAATGCAGGATGTGGGCAGTGTAAGAAACAGAGCAGGAAGCTGAGAGAAGCTACCCTGGCCAGGCACCACCTGTATCTCCCTTCTTAGTTTCTGTATCAGCCATAGAGCCCTAAAAATATCAAATCAGAACAAACTGTCTACTCTATCAGGTTGGCCCTGTGCACTGGGATTAAGTTAAGATTCCCGGTGCTTTCCCATGGTTCTCCGCGCCTTTCTTCCTGTCCCGGAGAACACAGGGGGCTTTTATTTGTCACTGTTATCTCTACCCTGACTCCTGGAAGTCACTACCTTGTTTCTGGTCCTTTCAACGTCTACCATGCAAAACTGAGAGGGTGGCGAAGCATCACTCTGCTAAGTGTGGAACTCACATCTGAGTATGAGTGAGATCTTGAAGGAGGGTGATGTTGCTTCAAAGTAGGGCCAACTCCAGGGTAGAGGCTTAACTGCACTGACATGATGGCCCACTCAACTTCAAAGATTTACTATTGCAAGTTTCCCTTAGAAATACACACACACACACACACACAGACACACACACACACACACACACACAGCATTTTCTAATGAGCACTGTTTAGATGCAATCACTTCTCTCCACATACCCTTTCCTCTGATTTCAACAGAAGGAAAACTGCAGAAAAGCTGACCTCGCAAACCCTCTGTGCCTGGCCAGTACAGAGTGCTCAGCCCTGGTTTCTGTCAGTGGCCCAGAACGGTCAGTCTGTCCTTACATATATGCTCAAAACCCAGGCAGAGACTGTATCTAACAATACAGTCACACATGGAAAGTGTGCCGGTTAAATTTGGTAAGACCGACACCCAACAGTTTCGCAGGACAAGAGGGAACCTCAGCTGAGGAATGACCTCCATGAGATCGGCCTACCAGCAAGTCTGTGTGGCCATTTTCTTGATGAACGATTATTGTGGGAGGAGCCAGACCATGGTGGCCAGTACCACCCCTAGGCAGGTAGCCCTGGGTTCATGGGGACCGAGCCACTAAGCATTGTTTCTCCAGCTTCAGCTTCAGTTCCTGCCTTGACTTCCCTCAATAACAGGACTGTAAACTTTTCCTCTTCCTAGTTACTTTTGGTCATGATGCCGCCACGAAAGACAGCAAACTAGGACAGAGAGTTAAGAGACAGCAAAGATGAGATTTCCAACTCCAGCAGCCCCCTTTCCTTTCCTCAGTAAGCACAAACTCATGAGAACAAAAGGCACAGTTGAGTAAATCTCCCATGAAGAGACTGTTTACAATTGGTGCGAGATGGCTACACTTTTCGTGGCACATTCCTTCATTTGATGATTTACTAATGAATCTTAAACCAGAAAATCTAGTAAGATGTAAGGGCTTATAAAATCTAAAACTGTCCTGACAGCAGTAAGCACAAAACATTCATTATCTAAACTATTTACATTTTACAGGGAGAGGAGACCTAGTTTACTTTCCTAAGCTTTATTTACTCCCTTTACAAGCAAAGATTCCGAAGGTGGGTAGTGGAGGCGGAGATTAATCTATACTGAGGGAAATAGCATCCCAAAAAACCAAAGAAAAGATAATTATATTACTACCTAGAATATTAGCGATAGGTGTTGACTTCACTCCCTATGACAGATTTAATTAGAAGGTGGCAATAAATGTTTCCAGGTGTTTAATTAAGTGTGATAATTATTTCTGTCCCTAAACAGAAATGGAGTCATATGTTTACACTGCAAAGTATAATGTTTCCTTAGTTAAACCAGCATGGAAACACCTTTGTGTAATACAGGATTCACTGCATGATAAAAATATCTGCTGTGATAAGCAGCGCTTAGAGTGATTTATCAGCTCTTACCTTGCAGCCACCAAAGCAGGCTGGTGGCTTAAAAGCTGCCCTGCTAGGGTTCTTTCTTTTCTTTAGCTACAAAGTTTTGTTAGCCATGCACCTCGGGAAATAATTTGTATTCAAAGTGCCGTTTCCCTACCAGCATCCAAGAGGATTCTCAACAAAGATGTGGAAGAAGTTTCATGGGAATTCTACTTCCATAGCAAACACACAGCAAAAATAAACGGAGCCGTAGGAAAACCAGAAATTATGACTAGATGGGAACTTGGGAACTCAAGTCTGTTAGGATGCTGCAAACTGATGAAGGCATCTTTCTGTGTAGAAATATGCCCTTTGCAGTGAGAGTTACTGATGACCCCTCCTCAATAAAAAATAACTTACAGTAGGATGAAATTGTGAGACTTAAGCAACCCAAGGACGTTACTGTTTCAACACTGGGCAGTAACTACAGTTGCTGGTGCTGTGAGTTAGGAAATCAATCGGTTTAGAAACATGGTGTTGCTGAGTCAATGAACATCTTACAGATGCCCAAGTCGTTTTTGATCAGACTGGTCTTGAAAAAGCATATCAGCAGTCCTGGGTCACCAGGCCCTGGGAACCGGTGTTCTCCCAGCAGGTGCTGGGAGCTCGGCGCCACGGCTAAGCACGTGGGACATTCAGAACCGCACACAGGCTTACAACTTTTTTCACCGCACGATCTTAAAGCAAAGCTGGTCGCTGACGGTTTTATAACGCAGGATTGGATAACAATCTGAGGCCAGCATCTCAGCCTGCAATCTGGGGCATCCTGAACACAGGCAAGCCTTCCTTCAGCGCTTGAGGTTGGTTACCGGGAGGACATGTCAAGAAGAAAGTCAGAGAAGAAAGGGAGGGGTGTGGAGAGAGGTTCAACGAAGGAGTTGGAGGAGGTCGCCCAGGCGGTAGATTCCCAGCAGCGGAACCGGGATCCACAGTGCGGAGCGGGCACGGTAAAACTACGGGACTTCCCGAGCTGCGCGCTCCCACGCGCTCCCACTCAACTGCACTCCCCACACGCGCCCACTCACACCCACTCTCACGGCCGAAGCTCTGTGTGAACTTCAAGTGCGTCCCCAGGAGCACTTTAAAAGTCCCAAAATAGCGTCCGGTTTTATCATTACTATTCTTTTGATCCTACCCCCGCCTCCCCAGCCTCCACTCCTAGGAGGGAAGCACTTACTCGGAGGAAGGGCGCGGTGGCGCCGGGACGAGAGAAGAGCGGGGCGGTCCCGCAACGTCGATCCTCGGAGGTTGGACCGCTGGCGGCTCCCGGACCCCTAACTACCCCAGGCGGGCCCCAGCGCGGGAGAAGTGGAGCTCGCCCCTGGGGCGGGGCTGGGAGGAGGCAGGGGCGGAGCCTGCATGCCGGGGCGGAGCTGGGAGGTGGACGAAGGGAGCGGCCAGGTTGCTGTGGCGAAGCAAGGAGGAGGTCAGGGGCGTGGCGTGGTGGGAAAGGGGCGTGGCCGGGGCAGGGACTCTGCGGAAGGGGCAGTTGGGGAGGGGCTGAGTTGCTGGGCGGGAGGCGAAGCAAAGGCTATCAGCTAGGGCGGGGTCTGGAAGCAGAGAAAGAGCAGTGTGGCCAGGGACTGGTGGCGGAGCAGCTGAATCAGCACCTCTGAGGGCCCCTGTACACAGTGGTCGGTGCAGGACGGTGCTGCCAATGGAGGACAGAATGGACGCTCTCAGGGTAGCAAGACCCAGACCTCTGGGTGCTGGCGGCCAAGACCGGCTTGAGAGATCTGTTTCTTTGCATAAATGAGATCACTTTCCTAGTCGATGTGTGGTCAAATAGTGCCGAGCTCATTTACGCCATGCCTGACACAAAACCATATACGTGACTGGTGACTTGTGGAGATCTCTGGATCCTGCCTCCCTTCCATCCTTTTCGCTCTCTTCCTCCTAAGCGACATTCTAAGCGCTTACAGATCTTTGGCTTCCATTGTCAGCGGTTGTGGGATATCATCTATCTCTGGGTTAAAGTCTCCTGTTGGCTTCTCACGGAAAGCCTGTAGTCTTGGACACGCACACTCAAACTCACACACTCTAGTGTGACTGTCTGGCTTTACCTTAGGAACAGTAGACTCCAGAGGAAACAGCAGGACAAAGCCGACTCTGGAACTTCCTTCTATTAAAGGACCAGTCTTGGGTGGCTATTGTAAGTGGCAAGGACAATCTACCTGGGAGTGAGAGGAACCCACCTGTCGCATAAACATTCACTAACACGACTAGCTCTGTGCAGTGCGTTGGGAATAGTATTGACGAAATTAATATGTGTACGTGTCCATTCTAATCTTCTCAACAGTCTATGAGGTAGGTCTTAATAGCTATCAGAATTTAGTGAAAAGAAGGAAGGTTTAAGAGACTGCTCAAAGAAAGCTGCACACTCAGGAAAGGGCAGATTGGCTGGAACAGAGGAAAGCAACGACTGGGTTGGTGAAACAAACAAAATCACAACGGCGTGGGTTTAATGCAGAAGAACACTGTCCCTGGTCCGGGCCTGTAATGAGGCATCAGAGGTACCGGACGATTTTTCTGGAAGTGGTACTCTGAGCTGGGTTTGGATAATAAGTGGGAACTTCCCAGTCTTTTCCAAGGAAGGAGCAGTGGTGCTGTTTAAGTTTCCTTCTAGATGAAAACATTCCATCCTGCAGAAAGCTCCGTAAGCAGGAAAGCAAACCGCTCAAAATAACTTCCGGAAGTCCCTGAACCGCATCAGATTCACTACGACCCTCCTTGCAAGAGTAAATAATAAAAACTGACAATCCCCCTCAGACAGGAGGAAGCTGAGCTGCAAGCACAGCAATGCGACCAGACCAGCTGCCTGGAAGAAAGAGAAACCACCTGAGCTGCCTGGAGGTTTAAAACAGAGCCACCGGGAGAGAACACTCTCCAACCTGTAGAGCACAGGATGTGCTCCGGACTCCAGATTTCCCAGCTTTTGTGAGCTGTCACCCATGCCGGGGTGGGCTTTAGTGACGCAGCTGTCTTTTAGTCATTTCTGCTCCTTTAAGTAACCGCTCACCCACATCCCTAAAAGTAACCCCAATAAAACTCCTTGGTTCACCAAGTTGGACTTTGTGGTATCCATACTTGGAATCACTCTCTGGGGTGGGTAGACACGTGTGTTTCGTCCCCCAAGAAAATGTTTTATCACACAACAACTGGCAAGAGTTTTCCCACATTGCAAAGGATTGGGCATCAGGTACTGTGTTGCATGCCTTTAGTCTCAGCACTCAGAAACAGAAGCAGGTTGTGGGGGATCTCTGGGAGTTTGAGGCCAGCCTGGTCTACGTAGTGAGATGCAGGACAGCCAAGGCTATGTAGTGAGGTCCTGGCACCCTATAAAATATCATTATTACTAATATTAAAGAAATAATACACAAAGGACAGGAAGAGAGGAGGAGGAGTGGTCAGACAGGTACTAAAGCAATAGACCAGAACCAAAACTAAAGTCTCTCATCCTCCAGGACCCTGGGGTGGAGGAGGCAGAATGAAACATCTGTTTCAAATGTTGTTTTGAATGTTGTTCTATTAATAAAAAAAGGCTTTCAAATATGGAAACAACATAGAGGACCGCAGAGCCAGGTAGCATGCCCAGTAAGGTGATGAAACATGGCAGGCAAGAAGCTGTGGGACAAAACAATGTCTCACAGAGAGATGTCCGGTCTCTGACCCACAGAAACTGTGAATGTGTAACCTTACACAGCAGAAGGAATCTTACAGTCATGAGTAAAAGTAAGAACATTGAAATGGGGACATTACCTTGGATTGTTAGGTGAGCCTAGTCTACTTATATGGGTCCCCTAAAATGGGAGCACACTGGGGCAGAGATTCAAAATGTGACAAGACGTTCGGCCTGGGGCATGAGCCAGAGACCATGGGCTGCCTCTAGAAGCTTGAATGGACCTCAAGTAACTGTTCAAAAAGGGGATGGGACATAAATAAGCCTTATATCCCTGAGAACTAAACTCTGCCATGCACCAAAATAAGCAAGCTAACGTTTCTTTCTTGAGGACCTCCAGAAAGTAACTCAGCCCTTCAGATGCCGTAATCTTGTACTGGCGAGACTTCATACTGGATTTATGATCTATGGAACTACAGATAAAAGTTTGTGCCAAATGTCTAACCTAGTGGTAATTTATCAAGGCAGCAATTGGAGTCCAGCACAGATATGGAAGCCCAAAGTGGATGGAAAGGGTAAGGTGGACTCTCAGAACTTAGAAAAGGCCTAGAGATGGAGAGAGTATTGGGTTTGTTTTACAAGATTTCCGAATAGAATAACCACCACAGGTAGCGTTTCCCAAGGAGTAAAGTAAAAANAAAAAAAAAAAAAAAGCAAGCAGATGTGTTTCAAAAACTCCAAAGTCTGCAGTGGTGTCACTAAATTAGGGTGAAAAGGGTTTGCGTACCTCCAGCTGTCTCTCTGCCAAACAGCTAGACATACTGTCTCATTGCCTACCCGCACTGTCTGCTTTCCTTATTGTTGTGAAAAGATACTGCAAAACAACATAAGGAGATGAAAGGTTCCTTTGGGTTGGGTTTCATATGGTGCAGTCTATAGTGGTGAGGAGGCGGGACATAGTGGTTCTGTCTGTGGGCCAGGACCATGAAAAGCGTTCAGGGATTTTCGCAGGGAATGGACCAGGCAGCAGAATGCAGGCAGAAACCAGAAGCATTCATCACCCCTCGCCACTTCTGCCAGCCAGGGCTTGCCTCCCACGGTTTTGAAAATAGCACAGTAAGCTCAAGATTGAACATTCAGAATGTGAGCTTGTCTGGGGAGATTCCAGATCCAAGCCATAAAGCATCTACAGCCACCAAATGGTGTTTGTCACCACCATTTGAGAGTTCTAATACTAGATCTGCCACACACCCATTGGATGTCTTGGGACAAAGCACAAAGCCTTAATGAGACTTGGCCTCTTTGTACAACTGCTGTGAGTCACCAGGATGCCCTCATAGCTGAAAATTCAGTTCCACTCACTCTCACTGTTGCTTGTTTCAGTGTGTGAGTGGTTTCCTCCAGGTTTGGCATGGTGAATGCCACCATGAAGCGGAGTGGCTGATGTGACCTCTGGGAGGCCTTGACCTCACAGCCATGACAACAAAACCAACAGACCTAGCTGTGGAATTGTCTTTTTGCACACTGTGAAGATTTGTCACTCGGATTGGTTTCATCAAAAGCTGTCTGGCCAGTATCTAGACAGAAAGCATAGGTAGGACAGTCAGACACAGAGAACTTTGGAAAGAAGAAGGACAGAGTCAAAGGAGATGCCAGATGGGCATGTCATACTTAGAAAAGGTACCAAGCCACATGACAAAACATAGATGAGAAATATGGGTTAATCTAAATGTAAGAGTTATATAAGAACAAGCCTGAGCTATTGACCGAGCATTTAGAATTAATATTGTCTTCGTGTAGGTTATCTGGGTACTGGCAGGTGGGAAGAAACATCCGCCTAAAGACCTATATAACAAGTAGTAAGGTGCAAGGGAAAGGGAATGTTAGCACTCCCTCTCAAAGGGAGGAGAAAAGGTCACAAACCTCCATAACACCCCTCTCTGCTACTCCAACCTCTGCTCACTCCTGCCTCAGCCACAATCTTAGCTATAAAGTATATAAGAGGTTTGTAAAAGCGCCCGGAAGCGGGATTCTTCCGTGCTGTCACCGTTCACAAGTTACTCATGCTCCAGCAGTAACACCAATATCCTCGTTTATTTCCCCAATCTGGACCTGCTGGAGTTGTGCTTTGTTCCTTCTCTCTTCAATGTGAGTGGCCATTCCTTTTATGGCCCCCAAGGAAAGTCATGTGACACCTGTGGGGTACTCCCTTCCTTGCCTGCACGCCTCGTTCTTTGGCCCCAGCATTACTATTGGTCCAACTGGAAACCTTTTCTAGACATCATGTTTTTCCTAAGGCCTGCTTACAAATCAAAACGCGTGAAACTCGGTACAGAAGACTCACAATACCCAAAGGCGGCTGGGTCAGCATGGAGCCTGGATACTAGTCTGCATAATGAGGTCATCTAGCTATCTTTCCCACTCCCCTAGCCTTTCTGTCCTTAATGTACATTCCCTTCTTGTTCATAGAAAATATAAAAACTGATAATTGTTCATCATCTTGTCTAGCCACCAAGCACGGCACTGTCATCCTCACTTATGACCCATTACGTCCATTAGAGCAGGCCTGTTGGCAATTCTCTAGGTCTTCTCTGAACCATCCCTTCTATCCACATGGATCAGATTCTATTAGTATGGGTTTTCCTCAATCTGTCCATTCCTATGTTCCTTTGTAACATAAAAATGCTAAAATAAAAAAAAATACAAAAGTGAAAAACTCTCAGAATAACCTACTTTACTAGAACCAGCTACACTTGTAACCACCCCACCAGGTGATAACAGAAGAAACAGCAAAGTCTGCACTTGTGGGGAAGGGGTGAAATGTTAAGGGACACTTTGTAATCTCAAACAAGTCATATCACTATCATTAATAACTAGTAATTACCTCTAACTTTGCTCACAAATATCCCCCACATCCAGACATATTTACAGGACTTAAGTTTATTCTATAATAAGAAGATGTGTAAAATATAGTAGGAAAATTAGTATTCTTATCTCAGTTGGATCAACAGCTAGTTGACATATTGTTTTTTTGTTTGTGTGTTTATTTGGGTTTGTTTTTTAAGTTAACTCTTGCCAGTCTCTAATCTGGTACTATGATAATCCAATTACCCTCAGTATTGTCTTCTATGCTCCTACTAAGTTAGGCACATTAAGCCCGACTTAAAGTATCCAATTGCTTTCCTAATTCAAATCCAAAACTCCACGTTCCGCCAAGCAGCATTGTCAGGCTAGTCAAAGCAATGCCCCACTCCTGGTCCCAGCTTCTGTCTTAGTCAGTATTCTGTTGATATGAAGAGCCACCATGAAAATAGCAAGTCTTTTTTAAAAAATATATATTTATTTATTATGTATACAATATTCTGTCTGTATGTATACCTGCAGGCCAGA
>LOEQ01001337.1:75569-85895 GCA_001685075.1 Bramus lutescens
ACTGCTACCTGGTGCCATCTGGGCTGGAGCTGCTGCCGAGGGTCACTTCAGGGTCGGTGGTCCTAAAGCAGTCAGGGTCTGATTTGATGTCCATGGCTTCTGTTATCACCGAGGTCCATGTACCTGGGGTCTGGTCAGCCATCTGAAACCATGTTGGTGTCCTTGGGCTATTCTGCTTCTGGAGTCATATTGGTCTGGGTAGCTTGCGCTGCCACTGTGGCCATGGTAATGTCCAAGCCCAAGCTGCACCCAAGAGTCATGTCTGGGTCTATGATCCTGCTGCAGTTGGGGTCTGTGCTGACCTCTATTGCCCAAGATAACACAGGGACCACAGTGTTGAAACCAAGGGCCAATTTGAGCCAGCCCTGCCTTTTACCAGCCCTGCCCCTCACTGGCTACTGCAACCCAAAAGCTGGGCTGGCCCTTCACAGGAGGGCTTGGCTCCATACTCAGGAAAGATGGCCTCATCCCTCATCTCCCCAGAGCCATCTTTCATGGCCCGATGGCACAGGTGTAGAAGTGCTGGTTCCAGCCCCCACGTGAGTAGGGCAGCTCCAGTGGGACTGACAAGGGCTTTGGGTTCATCCCATCCATGACCTGATGGAATGTGTGAAGGGACTGGATATGTGGCACCATGGCTCCAGGACTTCCATGACCCACGGCAATGGCGGGATATCAGGGAGTTTTGATGAGGCTCCAGTGTTGATGATGAAGCCAGAGAGAGATCTTGAACCAGACCAAAAACTTATCACAATAAACATCTAAAGTAAAGTGGAACAGACAAAAGGGTATACTGCAAGACACACCACAAGCTCCCAATGCCACTAAGATGAATGAAAAGGTGTTGGGGAGGTGGGAAAGGTGAAGGAAGGAAGTGGGCTTGCTTTCTAAAATAATTTAAAATTTTCCTTTTGGGGGGCACTACAACAGTGAGGAGCAGACATGGAGGGACTGGGAAATGAATGGGATTGGATTACATGATGTAAAATTCCCAAAGAATCAATAAGAAAATTATGTTAAAAAAAGCTTTAACAGTCATTCTCAGAAACATAGTATTTAAGCGTATTTGATGTGTTCATTACATTTGGATGAATAAAAATTTAACTGTATGTTTACAGACCTTTACTTACTTCAATTATTTTTATTCCTATCTGTAATTGTTTAAAATAAGGGGGGGAACAGCCCCAAAAGGAGTGTCATTATTGGGAGGTGTGGCCATGTTGAAGTAGGTGTAGTCTTGTTGGAGGAAGTATGTCACCATGGGAACAGGTTTTGAGGTCTCTTTTGCTCAAGTTTTGCTCAGGGTGAGTCTCAGTCTACTTCCTGCTGCCTGCATCAATACATAGCAGCTATCTCTCCAGCACTACGTCTGTCTGTACACTGCCATGTCACACCATGATAATGGACTGAACCTCTGAACAGTCAGCAAGTCACCACAATTAAGTGCTTTCTTTGGAAGAGTTGTGATGTTCATGGTGTCTCTTTGTAGAAATAGAAACCCTAAGTCACCATTGTTAATGATTATCCATTAAGTAAAAAAGACTGCAGAAAAGAATGAAAAGGTATTTAAGGAAATTAAATTCTCTCTACAACTGTCACAAATATAGAAATTCTGAATTAAAAAAATCACATAATGTAAAATCAACTAAACTGGCAGAAATACTTAAAAGCATGCGAAAAAAATCACTACATGATTGTTTATTTAAAATATGACTCTGGGTGTAAATACATATGGGCTTACATAATATGTGGTTGTGGTTATTCATATAAACCCTCAACTAGAATGCTCAATAGTTCATACCCAAAGCCTTTTGTTTATAATACACATGATAAATTTTCTTTCTGATGGAAAAAGTGTTTAAAGCCTTTTGAATATTGATTTGTGAAGAGATTACTGAAAAATAACTTAGCTACATCAAAGAATAACATTGTTTGCAATGAATGTTGTCACAGATTTCTCCATGGCAAAATAGTCATGTATTGTTATTGCACAATTTACAGGTACAGGTTACTATGTGCATATAAACTCTCTATAATGACGGTGTTCTCACTGTAACTTGCTCACTATAGTTAAAATTATGAAATACAATTTACAAAACCTTTAACAATATACTTTTATAATAAAAGTATCCTGAGGATATTAGAAAATTCATTTACCAGCCCTTCATTTCTTCGCTTTGACTTTTTAATTCATAATAGTTTTCCATATTTCCTTACATAAAAATGGTCATTTACAGTTCTAACTAAAAATAAGTTTAAGCTAAGTAGTATACAACTGTCCCTTAAACTTATCCCCATCTACTTACTGCCAGTCTCATTGGCTAAAAAATCATTTATCAAGTTTTTATAATTCTGAATCAGAAAAGATATAGCATGAAACAGACAGAAATAGGGTTAGCATAGTTATAAGCATTGTAAAATTTATATATTTTGGTCAAATTTTACAATAAAATAAAATATATTTGGCAAAAATAATAAAATATAAGGTTTATTTCCTATCAATGGTAGATCTTCGGGACACTGTACATTTGTAAATACTATTTAATTTTACTGCTTTCATGGTGTTTCTAAAAACACTACTATATATTTTCAGAATTTTGAGACTAAATTCATCTAAGAAGAAAACTGAAAGAAATTTTAAGCAAAATATCTGATCATCAAAATTATGACAAATTCATAAATGTAAATGCCTGTGTGCCACATAACATCTTTATTGCCTACTAAGACTTATTTAACACTTTTAAAATAGTAATCTTGGAATTCTTCTTAAAAATGACTTTGAAAATTAAAGTGATAATTAAAAAAACTTTATATAAGAAAATCACAAGAAAGGATTTATACTTGTGGCAGTAGGTGTTATGGCACAAAACACATGAAAAGACTTGTAGCTTCTGTTTGTGTATATACAATATCAAGTAAGATATACAAGATATATATACATATATACACATATGCACACACACACACATATATACATACAATTAAATACATTTACACACACACATCTGGGGCTATAGAAGGGAACAAGGAAAATTCTAATGAACTCCTTGGCTCTTTTACACTGTAAGTCCCAATAGCAGTTTTAATGGAGATATCTTACCTATATATACATTTCTCACTATTAACAAGAAAAGAATTATGATGTCTGTGTGATAAAGCAGCGAGAGTGTGGTCAATAAGTGAGGAGTATTATCTCAGCACCTGTCTTAAAAGGTTTTACTGTCAATAGAATTTGTGCAGTGGGGTTTGCAGAAGGGTGTGTAACAACGAGAAAACAAAGTTCCTTTAACACAATGACATATTTACTAAAATATACTATAAATAAGTACGAATACAACATTATTTATACATTCTAACATTCTATGTTAGGCAATAAGATCTAACTCTGACTGACTTGTTAACTTTTAAGGCATCAGTGCATCAAGGGCAAAGATCCATAAAACAAATATGAAAACAGAAAGCATTAGCCTATCCTTGGTACAGCAGATTACTGTGTAATTTGGCTACTTTCACAAAGCAAATAATAAATCATACACCCTCTTGTGAAGATGTCACAGCATCAATTTTACATCATTTTTTAACACCTCGTTTAAAGAGCTAAACTGATCCGGCAGTATCCTCATTTTCATTGTTCCATCAGCTCCACAAGAGAAAATGTGATTTGCAGGTCCTGTCTCAATTTGCATGACTCCAGTTCCAATATTTCTAAAAATAGACTGTCGAGCATGTTCATTGATAAAAGTATGGAGAAGACTAAAGGTAGAAAGACTCCAAATCTGAAAGATATGAAGGACAAAATGAAAACTGGGGCTGGTGATTGACCCAAGAATCCAAAAGAAAATGTAAACCTGCCATCCTGTGCAGGTAAGACATTTCTACAAGGAAGGAGAGTATTTGTATATGCCATGATCACAGCTTCCTGAGTCTCTATAGGCTGTATACAATTATCAGCTGCTTTTATTATTATTCAAAGTCCATCCTGTGAGGGCACAAATTATTAGCAATGCATTGAAGATGAGACAACCTGAGTACAAAGAACAGAAACTTGCATAAGTGACTAGAAAGGTTTTGCTCTGTAGCTACTATGGAGTATTACTTCTTTATAATACTGAATACTCAGAGATCAGAAAAGATGCAAGGATGAAAGTAAACTGACATATAGGGTTCTCTACCCTGATAGAGCTTAGACAATTACTAAAATTCTAAAATGCTAATTTCTAAAAGTTTCTATTGTAAGCCCCCATCAAGACAAATGTGTCTGTTTTAAATCAAATGCCAAATGGCTTCTCTTATTAAAGACTTGTGTGGAAAGGCTTTCAGGATATATGTTTTCTGGTTTGGAGATATCAACTTACTTTTTAATTTTTTATATCTCTTAGGAAAACATCTAAAAAAAACCTCACCAATCTACACTACCTTTACATGAATTTGTTAGATTATGCATCTTAAAACATATTATACCTTTAAAACTTTATCTTTATTTGATGTATATGGGTGACTTACTACATGTGTATGTGAAATAGATGTGTGCTTGATGCCTAAGGGGGCAGAAGTTACAGGTGGTTGAGAGCTATGTGTGGGTGCTGAGAAACATGGCTCCTCTGCAAGAGTGACCTGTGCTTTTGATCACTGAGCCATTTCTCCAGCCCAGACTATATGTTTTTCAAATATCTTAAAATATAAACTGCAGAACCAGAGTAGAATCTAAAAATAGGTGATCTAAATCAAAGTCTGTCCTACTCTAAAGTCTGTTTGAGGTACACTATGCAGGTGCAGGGAAAAGAAGATAATGCGCTCACTAGCTGTGTTACAGCAAGACCACTACATCAGCTGGGACGAGCATGGCCAACACAGATGACTTTGCTACAATGAGATTTCCAGATAAACAGTGGGCAAAATGGCCTGCTTCCATCACGTATCTGATGTCACACTACATCCAAAAAAACCTCATTAAGTACAGAAAAGGGGGAGAAAAGCCTATTCTGGGAAAATCCAGACCCATTCCTGGATTTCCCTGTAGATCACCTCCTGAACAATCCTTTCCTCCATTAGTTTTGCTCATTATTGAAATTACCCTAAATCCTAGCCATGTGACACTATTTCTTGACACAAACTTCTTCTCGGTCCTGTGCTTTGTCTTGTCTCTTATTCTCTCTCTGGAGGTGCTAAGAATCTGGAAGCAACAGATGGAGGTCTAAATTTGTTCTTTCTGAAATAATGACAACCTTTACCCCAGCAGCCACAGGTTGAAATAAAAAAGTGGCTTCAAATCATAGAAAAATAATTCTGCTGGAATATATATTTTTTTAAAAAAGAGTACTTTGGGGCCGAGGAGATGACTCATTGGTTAAAAGCACTGGCTGCTCCTCCAGAGAACATGTGTTTGATTTCTAGCACCCATAGGATGGTTCACTCCAGTTCCAGGGGACTCGACACTCTCTGATGGGAGCAACAAGCAAGTTATGTGGTGCACTGGCATATGGGCAGACAAAACATCCATTAAACACAAATAACAACATTTCCAAATTCTGCAGATCTGTTTTTTTTTTTGTGGGAGGAGGGAGAGTTAAGGGGGAAGAAAACAACCTATCAGTTCTAAGAGGAGTTCATCTTATTTAGCACTAAATATGCTCACACTCATGTAACGGATTCTAAAAATCAGGTCCTTCAAATCTAGGCTTGCTGACCATTCAGCATCTTGAAGACCAATTGAAATTGGCATAACTCTTTGCAATGGGCCCACAGAATCTTCCTCAAAATCAACAGGTATTTCTTAACATAGAACTTCACAGATGAGTATTTTTGAGGTGGAATCTTGCAATATACATTTCAATAAGTTGTTCAACATTTTTAACTAAGCTTCTTAATGCTTTAAACAACTTTAAAATTTAAGTACAATAGATTTTGGTTATCTATGAACAGGGCTTATCTAGGTACATTCTTGAACCAGAATTATGGAATCTGAGTTGTTGAATATTATTATTATATATGAAAAAAGAGGAGCAATGTGGGTTATAGTTAACCTAGAAATTTAATTTAGTAAATACATCACCAAAAGAAGAGTCAAAACCAATTCTAATGTCTGAAATATACTTAGATCCACAGAAAATTTGCTTAAGCATTAATTAAGCATCTTTTAAAACAAGTGAAAAAGTAAAACTTCAAGTTAAAAATAATTCTATTTATCAAAGGGTTTATTAAATAGTAATTAGCACTGCTGAGTATAACAACTAATATAATAAGACTAATATTTAATATTTAAGTAGATTACTAGAATATGACTAAAGGCCTAAGTTTGTAAATTTTTCCATATTATTGATACTATGTTTTTACCTTTATATTGCCTTCTGCAGATCCTGTAACAAAGTATTCTTCAGCTGGATCAATACCAATGGCTTTAACAGGGGAATCATGGCTCTGAAAAAGCTGCCTCTGTTGCCGTTGTCGAAGGTCAAATACACATGTGAAACCTTTTCTGCCACCTGATATTAGCAGCTGATGTTTGGGAGCATATGCTAAGACTGTGGCTCCACTATCATGGCAGGTAAAAGCTGAAGGTTTAAAAAAAAAAAGATTAAAACCACTTAGTATTAAAAGACCACAAGGTGGTCAGGATTGAATAAATTGAATGAATAAATAAATAAAAATTGCTGTCTCGCCCAAGGCAACTTAAAAACCAAACACAAGGTAAGAAATAATTTGAGATACTAGGCATATGAAGCATGGCCCCGGAGAAAAGGAAATATGGGTATTTATTGTTCCAGCAAACCACCTACAGTTTTGTGGTCAGAACATAAGGAAAGGAAATTCAAGTTGAACTGGACTCAATACCAGCAAACGGTTGAATAGCATCTATTACTAAGTGTAATACTCTATAAACACTTATAAATGTTATAAAGCTGCTAAGAACATTCCTGTATAAGCCTTTTTGTAGCTTTCATATATTGAAAACAGTACATACAGATGGATCACGCTCAGTCCATGTTTAATGTTATTAAAACTAAGTTTTTTCAGGCTGGAGAGATGGTTCAGCTGTTAAGAGCACTAGCTGCTCTTCCAGCAACTACATGATGGCTCACAACATTTCTAGTGGGATCTAATGCCCTCTCTTGGCATAAAGGCATACATGCAGATAGTGCACTCATAATCATATACATTAAAAAATATTAAAAAAAAAACCTAAGTTGGGGGCTGGAGAGATGGCTCAGTGGTTAAGAGCACTGCCTGCTCTTCCAAAGGTCCTGAGTTCAATTCCCAGCAACCACATTACAGATGAGGTCTGGTGCCCTCTTCTGGCCTTCAGGCATACACACAGACAGAATATTGTATACATAATAAATAAATACTTAATTAGGGGAAAAAAAACCTAAGTTGTTTTCAAAGTGGTTGTAGCATTTTCTGCTTCTGTCAGAAGTTGTAGTTTCTGTACACCCTAACTAACACCTTGAGTCTTTAATTTTGGCCATGTTGGTGTAAATGATAGCTTGTAGCACACTGAATGTGCATTTCCTGATTACTTTATCTTGAATATCCTTTTATGTTTACTTGCCATTCGAATAGTGAGAATGGGATTGTTTAAAAGTCCTTGGAAACATCGTCAATTTAAAAAAAAATTTTTTTTTTAGTTTTATATGTAAGAATTCATCACCAGACCCAAGCCACATAGATTTTTTTCCCCCTGTTTTCTTCTAGAAGTCTGCACTTTACATGAAGCTTTACAACCCATTCTGAGTTAAATTTTGTGAAAAGTGAAATCTGTGTCAAAGATATTTTTGGTTGTTGTTCTATGTCACTATTCAATTGTTTTAGAACTTTATTTTAAAAAAAAACTTGTTTTTCTCCATTGAATTCTTTTGTACATCTATTTGCTAAAGTCTATGATATATAAAGTCGCCTATGAGGCTCTCTAGTCTCTTCAATGCTTTTGGTAACTTTTTAAAGTCACTGTCATGATGTTTGATTATTGCAGCTTTATATTAATTTCTGATTATGTAGGGTGAGTCTGCTGAATGTTTTTCTTCAGTATTTTGTTGGTTATTTGCTATTTTCATACACACTTTGGAATCTGTTTATTGATATGAATAAAAGTTTGACTGTATTTCATTAGAATTGTGTTAAATCTATAAAGTTGGGAGGAACTGGCATTTTGAACAAAATTAAGTTTTCAAAGCTCTAAATGTGAGTCATTTTCTATATTAATTTAGATCTTTGAGTTTTTAGATTATATTTGTCCCCTCCTACATACATGTGCTGTGTGTATTTTGTTTGACAAATGCCTCAGTAGTTATTTCAGGTGTTATTATGAGAAGATCTTTTAAATTTCAAATTATAGCTATTCATTTAGTGCAGAGGACCAACTGGTTCTAGTGTACTGTCCTGACACCTTGATGTATTCACCGTATTAGCTCTAGGTGCTGAGGGTCACACCTAGGAGTGCGCGTATGGTAGACAAGCACTCTCCAAATGAACTGTATCCCCAGTCCAAGATGTGATAAATTGTCTTCAAAACTTACCATGGACTAAACTATTGGCAGGTGCTACTAGAGTATCCCACAGACATACGTTTCTGGGAGGAAAAAAAAAAAAGATTTCTTTTTAACTGACACAAAAATTAACAGAATAAAAAATAAGCCAAATATTAAACATAACATTTGAACATTGTTCAAAAGAAGGTTTATACACACACACACACACACACACACACACACACACACACAAGTTCTCACACTCAATTTAAAAGCTGTTAACTTACAAAACTGAATTAAATTTTGATTAGCACATACCTCTAAATAGTAACTGAAGGCTGACTATAGAAATTGCTTGTGTATTTACTAATTTTTAATCTATCTGCTACCTAACATACACAACTCATAGACGATGCTAGTTATTAGGTGGAATCTACTGAACACGGCCAGAGTCTACAGCCCTGAAGCTAGTTTTCAGTGCAGTGTGAAGCTCACATCTGAGTTTCAGAAATTCAGCAAACTCAGTGTGTCTGGATGGGCTGCGTGAGTATATGGAGGGAGAAGACCGAGATGTTCTTACAAACTATAAAATTGTTCCTATTTGCTTTTTTCTTTTCTTTTTCTTTTTTTTTTTAAGACAGGGTTTCTCTGTATAGCTTTGGAGCCTGTCCAGGAACTTGCTCTGTAGACCAGGCTGGCCGCAAACTCACAAAGATTGGCTGAGTTTCCTATTTTCTTATTGTGAAAATGATAATACCTACTTAGTAAGGCCATGATGAAGACTAACCAAGTTAACTCAATAATATGGCCAATAAATAACTGTACCTTTTTCAGCTTCAAGTTTTCTGAATATATAGAAAATACAAAGAAATGTTCATTTTATAAACAACTAAATCCTTTATCCTAAAGTCTCAATATGAGAATATTAAAAATAAGAATGGATTTTTCTGTAAATGGTACTAGAATTTTCCTAGCTTTATGCGACTAAGAATGATTTAAATAAGAAATCTTTATGATAAGAATTCTTAGGGCATAATTACTGAGACAAATAAATACACAACAACAAAACAATTTAGTTATCCACACACAACATTTCTGTTTCAGCTCCATCTCTTACCTATTGTCAGTTGAAAGACCAGCTGTAGCTATCAGAGAGGAGGAACTAACGAAGACAAAATCATTGGCTGTTTTGTTATGACACTGCCAAGCCTGGAATGGTTATAAACAATAAATGTTACTGTCACTAATCAAGTAGATGCATAACCAAGTAGATGCATAACTAAAATGTGACCATGCATTTTATGTCTTTAAAAAATAATTTCTATTCTTTTAATCTTCTGAACTTTAAAAAGATTAGAGAATACAATAACTCTCATGATAATTCTCCCCATCTCTTTCTGTAAAAAATGCAAACAGTTCATGAACAGTCTTTTTCAATTTTGTTCAACCAACACCTTAAGAAAACACAGAGGGTAAACTTCAAATAGTTACTTAGGTTAAACAGATGAAAACAACAGGATCAGCAACAGGATGCCCTTTCTACTTTGTTCATTAATAAGAGCTAAGTACAGGAAAACAATCTGATATTCCGTTGGTCTGCCAGTCATCTGCGGCTTGGTGAGGATGGATAAGTTCCAGTACTTTGTATGGGTCTCTGGAGAAACGGTGCTGGGCATGCTAACTTCCTCAACTTTACTCAGCCATTTTTATACAGAACAGGAGTAGTCTGTTGTAATATGTGATGAGTAGATAAGACTAGACATATTTTATTTATTAATTGTAATATTACTTGCTCAAGCACAGCTTTGATTTTTAAACATAAAGGCCATGTTTTATATATATATATATTATATATATACAT
>LOEQ01001337.1:115946-161827 GCA_001685075.1 Bramus lutescens
GGGAGCCTAGTCTGTTTGGATGCTCACCTTCCAAGACCTCGGTGGAGGGGGGAGGACCTTGGACTTCCCACAGGACAGTGAACCCTGATTGCTCTTTGGACTGGAGAGGGAGGGAGAGGGGAAATGGGGGGATATGAGGGAAATGGGAGGAGGGGAGGAGGTGGAATTTTTTTATTTTTTATTTTTTTTAAAAAGTGAGGTCTGGTTGCAAGTTCTCACTGAACTGGCTAACACCCACCCACAGCCACACACCCACACCCACAAAACCTTGGGGTTATAGAAATTAAGTTAAACAACAATGTCAGGAAACTGTCAGGGATCAATAGTATCAAAGGATACTGAAAGTTGAAATGAAGAAGACAGAAATTGGCAACTGAATTTAGCTTGCTTTAAAGCCAGTTATGAGAAGTACAATCTGAGTTGAATCGGCTAAAGACAGTACCTAACTATGTAAGGTTCTGACATCTCGTGACTAGAGAGGGAACCTCAGGGACATAAAAACTGATATATTCTTTCTGAATTAAGATGGTTTGATCATGATGTTTGCAGTAGGAAAAGAGGGAAATGGCAATTTTATGGAAGAAAGTATAATGTCAACAGGTTAATAGAAATTAAATCTACAATAAACTATTATGATTGCTAAAATTTAAAAGCCTTTGATGTCGTATGTTAGAATGAAAGGTAATTGAGATTTTAAACACTGCTGGTAAGAACATTAAATGGTATAATTACCCAAGAAAACACTTAGATAATTTCCTAAAAAGTTAAAACATATACCAAGGTTACATGCTTGCATCAATCTCTAGTATTGCAAAAATCTATGTCTAGTATGTAATTTAGCCATCTACTCCTAGGCATTTACACAAGAGAAACAAAAGCCTATTTACAAAGACCCTTAAGCATAAATTTTCAAGGCAGCCATATTTGAAACTGCTCCAAAACTGCAATCAGCTCAAATCACTAGGAAAAAAGATGAACAGATTATGATGCAGTCACACAATATAATGAGTATCAACAATAAGAAGTAACGAACTATCAAAATACACAACATTGAGAAATCTCAAAATAATCATGCTAAATAAAAAGACACAGCTTAAAACGAAAATACAAAGCCAGGCATGGGGGCTTATGCCTGCAATCTTCAGCACCTCAGAGGCTAAGGCAGGAGGTGTGAGGTCAGCAGGGGCTACATAGTGAGCTCTTGGCTGGCCTAGTCTTCAGAATAAGATTCTGTCTTAAATACCACAGCAAAAATAAAATAAAACAATAAAATGACATATGATTTCATCTGAATATAATTCCTGAAGATGAAAATTAATCTACACATTTGTTGCTACTTGGGGGAAGCAAAGGAGATGAGAAGAAAATGAGAAAGAATAAAATGTGAGAGTTGATGTGTATAAATACCATCTTGACGGTGGTGATGGTTATCGTGAACAAGCTAGATTCTTTAAATATGTATTTACTTAAGTTCACAAAATAATGGTTTTAGTTTTTAAAGGCATCACATAAAGTTTCCTTATAACATTTTTACACATGAGTATTATACTTTGTTCTAATTTGTCTTCCTTTCCTACTATCCTCCTCTTTCCCTTCTCCCCCTCCTATGTTGCTTTCTTTCCTCTCTGCATGTCACAGATACTCCCATTATCCTTTGTTTTATAGTTATTTCCTCATGAAGCATTCCATCCCAGACAAAAGAAGGGATACTGCTGAAAAATTTTAAGAAACTAACAAAACTTAGAAGGCTCAGTTAACTAATGAAATTTACAAGGCTCAAGAAACTAAAGAGTTACAAGGTTCACAAGGTCCCTCCTTCAAAAAAGGCTATTTGTGGGGACGATTGCAAATTGGGCCAGGAGCCCCAAGAGATGCAGGTTTTGTGAGAGTCACCATGTAAGGCACACTTTTCAGCGATGTAGCTGCTTTAGAGTCTCACATGCTCATGCACACAACCCTAACAAACTCAGTTTCACTAAGGCAGACTGGATAGGAGCTGTTTCTCTGGGCTGACATAGGATCCTCTCTGGGGTGAATAGGTTTATTCAGTCACATAAACACACCCCTTTTCCTCTTTTCCTTCTCGTTTAAGATATTTGCCTCTCCTCTCATAAATCCGCTTTCTGGTTTCATAAACTATGTAACATAAACACACACATACACTTACATACAAGTTCATGTAAAGAAACATGATATTTATCTGAGTCTGGCTTATTTTGCTTAAAATAATGATTATTAGTGCCATCCATTTTCCTGTGTCATGATTTCATTTTTCTTCATAACATTTCATTGTGTACATGTACCGCATTATCAATCCATCTATTGACAGATACCCACGCTGGCTCCATTTCCTAGCTATTGTGAATAGTGTAGCAACATACAAGGATGTGCCTCTGGGGTGTTTTGACTTAGCCCAGAAGTGGGATGTCTGGGTCTAGGGGAATTCTATTTTTAGTTTTCTGAGGAACCTCCATGTTAATTTCCATAGTGGCTGTACCAGTTTATAATCCCACAGCAGTGTGTAGGGCTCCTCTCTGCCTACATTCTTGTCAACATTTGTTATGCTTTATTTTCTCGATGGTGGCCATTCTAACTGGGATGAGATGGAATTTCAAAGTACCATATACTTTAAATATAAAGCTGTAATTTATATTCTCCTGTCAATTAGGATAAAGAATAGTTTTTCAAATTTTTTTTTTGGCCATTTTCATTTCTTCCATAAAGATATTTCCTAAGTATAGTGAAAATAGTTAAGATGGTAACCAAACAATGACTATAGTTTCATGAAGCATGGACAAGTCTTTAGACATATGTCAAGAAAACAAATATTTTATCTAAAGTATCAAAAGAAAAATATTTGAAAAATATTTTTTCAATTTCCAATGATAAATATATTATTCAGTAAAATTATCCAAGCAAAGAAAACTGTTACCTAAAAAAAAAATTTGTTGTATTCTCTCAACACAAAAACTAAAAAATTCAAAGTATACAAACATCCATCAGTTTAGGATATAATACACACTTGATATCAAGTCAGTTTTTTATTAAATGCATAGGATTAGTCTATTTCACTAATTCCTTTGGGAAACAATAAAAATTAATGCCCTTAAAAAAAATCTCCTGAGAAAAAACTTCTCCCTGAAAATTATCAATGCAAGATTGCCTTAAAATTTCTCAGTCATATAATTTAGGACGGATGAGTTAAATAACAACATATTGTTATAGCCACAGAAAATCTATGAGTCATCTATGTTTATACAAATTCTTATGTGCTCTGCTTTACTTCTCAAGAACTTAGGCACTTACTACACACAAGAATATATGTTACATGCTATTTTAGAGCAAAATAAATACTATATAATAGTAATTGCTATAATTTTCGAATAAGAGATAAATTTAACAAAGCTACTATATTTACACTTCTTGATGTAATTACATTCCCTAAACTTGAGAGGTATTTACTCAGAAAAATCTGTAGCCAACACAAGAAACATTCAACTTCCTTTAAAATTGCATTCTTTTAATTACTAAAAGAGGACCAATTTTTATGATTGCAACAGCTAAGTTGTTATGATGAAACAGTAAATTGAGCAGATAAGCTTCATTCCACTGGAAACCAAGTTCAGTTGAAAACGAAAATGCAAATTTTTTTTGTTCTGGTTAAGAATGCAATTTTTAATTTCAGTTGAATGACATTATGTACCTTATTGATGTTTGACTCCTCCATCATAGAATTTTTGATGGTTTCATTGTTGTCCTCTAATGACTTCATTAAGAAAGAATAATCACATGTCAAAGAATAAAGATGAGATGTAACATGTACAACACTGAAGTATTTGATATTTGTAATCAAATTAATAAGAAAATAAGAAAATGATATCTTCTTAAATTTCATATATTTTAAAAGGAATGCATGTTGGAGAGGGCATGGTTAGGGAGTAGGAGATTTTGAAGGTGCAAAAATTCCTTATCTACAACTATAAATTTTATTCTACTGCATGAACAATTATTTTTAATCATTTGTTTTATAATGCAGACATTAAAAGAATTTTTTTGTCTAAGGGACCTTATATGTATGAATTCAATTTCAGGTGTCAACTGAAAATCAAAGTCAAATATTGTCTTATTACTATCTTACTTCCATGATACATAATTCCTGCAGAAAACCTCCTTGGTAGAAAATTCCAATTTCTACCTTTCAAATTCTCTCCTACTCATGTTGAAAGGAATAGTCAATAACTTGCATGGAGACATAGAGCCTTACACAAAGATGTCAAAGAGAAAAGTTGAGTCAGGACTTTTAAGTTCTCAGAAAATTAAATATAACCAAGAAAGTGCAAAGATGTTAATTGTTAAATCCAATTTTTGTTGAGAGTGGCTTTGACAGCCTACCTACAATCATGTATAATTAATTTCCAAATGAGTACAACCATTTTGTAAGAAATTTTAGTTTTAAAAAAGGGACAAATAAACTATGCTATGTTAGAAAAGTTCTGAGATACATGAGAATTTTAAGATACGATAAAGTCAGATAAAGAAATGGTAAATTTTTATTTTCAATCACATAAAGGAATAAACAGTGGCAGCATCAAAATATTCAGCATGCCATATATGAATCTTCTGAGTAACTAAATTCATAATGGCTTTAATGATCACTTTATTAAAGATAATATACAAGAGGCACTTTTATGACTACCCAAAACAGGGTACTCAATTCCTAGTAAATAATTTTGTACCAACTCTATAAATTTAAGACTCTATTTAACTCTATCCAACCTAGTTTTTTTTTATATTCCTCTACTGAAATCTTCCTATGAGTATCATGGTCAGTAATAAACTACGAGGCAATAATAAATTCTTACTGCCAAGTCCAGAATGGGAATTGAGTAGGGGATCTTGCATCCCATAAAACCCAAGACCTTTTTCTTTCAAAAATCGGGTCTTTTAAGACCTCATTTTCTCCTTAGTCCAGACATGAATAAAAATCTGTGTGTAGAGAATGAGAAAACGAAGACAATGGAAGCCACCTGAGTCAGACCTTTATCTCTCCTCCCATCCTTCCACCCTTTCACCACCACACAAGGTCTAGCTCACCTACCTAAATTTACACTTGTGCTAGCTCTTATGGCTTCCTGTAAATTATAAAATGGGTACAGAGGGCATGGGGGAGCATTAGACACCCCTGCCTCCATTTAGTCAAAGTGTAAATAAATTCACTTCCCAAAACAAAAATTCACAACAACAAAGTTCTCATAACTTTCAATTATTGTGTTAGTGTTTATGTTATAAAAACATTGCAAAGAGGTTAAACAGTCATTTTACAGATTAAAAAATTCAGAAAAAATATTTTGCTTAGAGATGCTTTTGTTTTAAAACTACAATAAAAATAGCTTTTATTTTTTCATTAAGTTATTATGAAGCTCCCAACAAAGCTAAGACTAAAATTCTGTTCCACATTCCTCTTTCTGAGTATGTACAGAATATTGCACTTACTACTTACTTACTTGTGGGCTCAGTACAAAATGAAAGTAAAGGATATTTGTTAAAAATTTAAAAATGTCAATAGTATATTAGAAAAATATTAAACCAACTATAACTCTATACCAATAAAATAAGACAGATGATAAAATAAAAATATGCAAGTTTATTCATTAACTGTTATTCTTATATGATATGGCATGGTTACACCACTCTATTTCTCTATGTTGAATCACTGAGAATATCAAATCTTCATATGCATGTTAAAAGGCACACTACAGGAAAAGGAGCAAGCAGAGTAAACTTTTAAAAACAATGTAGCAGTATTATTAAATATTACATAAAAAGATGTTTAAGATAAAATATACCTTTCTACTAATAGTTATATTTTCTTGTATAGCACATTCACTGTTAACTATATTTGTCCATTTTCTTGAACTGTTTTAGTGATAACTCACACATTAAATTATAATCATATTTAGTTACATTACTAAGTAAATGGCATTCATATCTGCTTAGATTTCAATATATTATCAAAGCATTCACCTTTAAATACTTAGCAAACGTGCTATATTTTTTGTGGTATGATCATAGCAAATAGTAAATAACAACACATTCAATCGTTTATTATAATTGGTACCAAGGGAGGGAGACATGTTGTAATCACATAATTTCAAAAAGTAAAAAAATTTCAAAAAATTTAGTATTTATATTGAAAGAGTTATGTATAAAAATATCCTTTAATTTGACATGTGATGCTATCCTGTTATTTTTTCTTGTCTATTGTGAAGCCCTTCTATTTTATTTTTCCAAACATATAGCTTTTTTCCTTTTCTCCTCCTTCAAAACCAGTCTTTGGACCATGTTCTGCCATTTATATATAGACTCTGTTAATGACTCCAGAGAAGTAATTGGCTAACTATAACTGTGTCTACTGTTCACTTGATAATTTTTAGATATAAATCATTTATATTCAGAAGGCAAAATCTATGCTAACCAATACTTTTTTAGTAGCACTGGACTAATGATCCCTCTCCCCAAACATACAAAACAAACAAACAAAAAAAAACAAGCCCAACCCACTGTAAAGATATCATGGTATAACTTAGCTATTTCAGTTTAATTATAAACTAGCTTGGATTTGTAAAATTGCCTTCATTTATATGTAATTTCCAGAAGAAAAAATGCATATTCAGAACATTTCCAGTACGTAAACCCAGTTTCAACTAATTCTAAGACTGAGTTCTCTTAACTATCATATGAAAATCAAAGGAAATGTCTCTTAAGAAAAAGGTCATTATAAAGCAAACCACAGTATGGAAATATCAGAATCTTAACTCAATATCTACTTCAGAAAAAAAGTTCCAATAACATTAATTAAACTGATATGTGAAAATACTGTCCCTTTATTTTTAACACACCTTTATAAACATTAAATGTTCATACCAAATGGATTATTAAAAAAAATACACAACTTCAATTATTTTACTGGTTATAAGACAATATGAAACTTTCATAATAATAAAGAGTTTTAACATCTACAAACCTCATTTAGACATCGTTTCTTTGTGAATATATTTCTGATAAAAGTTTCTTGAATTTCTTCCTGTTTCACCAAGTACTGCCAAAGTCTCTTCACAGACAGTGCCAAATGATTCTTGGATCTATAGGTACAGCAGATTTAATTTTTTACCTCAGAGTAACGACATTTCCATAATACTCTACCAGAGTTTACTATAATAAATTAGATTGCACCTCATGTTCTAGGAAAGCACCTAAAGAGCTTTTCACATAGTCAGTGACTACTATCTTAGGATTAGTGGACAGTGTGGTTCCCATGACTCCATCACTTTGGTGGGAAAGCAGACAAGGTGACCATCCCTAATCTGAATGCTCCAAAATCTACAACTTTTTTCTGGTTTTTGATTTTGTTTTGTGTTTTTGAGATAGGTTCTCATGTAATTATGGTTGAACTAGAAATCACTATGTAGACCAGTTGGACCTCAAATTCACAAAAACCTACCTACTTTTGTCTCTGCTTTCCTAGTGCTGAATTTAAAGGCATTTACCACATACTTGGCTAAATTTTAATACCTTTTAAGTGATGACAGGACACCCAAAATGTTTTAAGTCTTAAAACATTTTAGAGTCTGTACTAGAGATACTTATCTTATTCTCATCTGCAAATGATATTTATGGCTGAGCTAATAAAATGTTATTGACAAAAGCAAAATAGGGATGACCATAATTTCCTGACCCTTAAATCAGGGTCATGGGTGTTAGCAAGAAAACAAAACAAAACAAAAAGTTGTGCTTACTAGAAGAGAACTAAAATCAAATTCCTTAATGTGTTTGCTGTGGACACAATAAGTCTATATATAACTTTCTTGTTACTGGCCAAAAGTGGTTTAAGAGCTCTATAAGAACATAAATGATGACACTAAAAAACTAAACATACTGTTCAGTTAAGTAAACATTTAGCTGGGGCAAGACTTTCTAGACAAAGCAAGTATTGTATAAACTGTTTTCTCTTCATGCATAGTAAAACAGTTGCTGAATAGCTATTATTATACTTTTGCAGAGCAGGAGTTAATAAAAGCACATTCTTCAAGCCATATCTACTACTTCAGTCTTATCTGTTCGATATTTTCAAAAACTCAAGTTTTGAAACCTCCTTTGTTATACATTCTTGGTTGCTTTCACTCTGCAATGTCAGAGTTACCTAGTCATGACAATACATCCTAAAAAGCCTAGCACAGTTACTATCAGAACCTTCAACAAAAATGCTTGGTGACCTTTGATATCTATGTCTTATAACAAAGACAGATATGCTCCTAGAATTGAATGTTAAGCATGAACCAAAAGTATTTCTTTCTCTAAATGTTCCCAAGGACAACCTGGTTCTGCAAAACTTCTTAAAAAACGAAACAAACAAACAAAAAACGACTACCAACAACAACAAACAATATCCATGGTAAAACCTACTTGAAAGGAGTGTTTGTAGGTTCTAGTAAAGCTTTGTGACGGAGTATTGCAGGACCTGCAGACACACTCTCGTCACAAGTGTGACTGGAGATATAATTTTGAGGAGGTCCACCATGGATTTCAAGTCGTCGTTGAAGTACTTGCTCCCAACACTGAAGAGTTTTTAGGACTGCATGACAAAGAGGTGAACTGACCGGTAGTTCTGAAAAAGGAAAAGACAATTGGTCCATGCTTATATTCTACAGTAAAATGCTTGTGAGAAAGCAATGGATACTAATGAAATTTAGTAGGGATATGTGGGCACTGAATCTGGTATTTTTGAAGATAAAGTGACATAAATCTTTACAACTATTTCAACATTACTGCTTTGGAAATTAATTTCACAAGAAAATTATGCTTGAAGATTATATGAAAATGTTTATGGAAGAAAAACTAATTACTTTAATCTTTGTAACAGGCCTGAAAGTCATTTGACATTTTTGTTTAGAAAATGAAAATAATAAAGTTTAAAAAGTTCAACGATCCTTACCATGAAATGAAATACTACTTCAGCTTTACTACTTCATAGTCTTGGGTAGCAATCCTAACTATTTTTATCTGCCCACATCTGGTAACAGTCTTAATTTTCAATTCTGAAAATTACCTACTGATTTATTATAGTGGAATGAATATAAACCTCTACCAACAGTCATAATTTTTTTCCATTGTTGGTATTATATTGTTTACTTTAGTGTATGAATAAACACAGTTCACAGCTGAAGTGTCTTTTATAAGAGTACCCTTCTTTATTTCATATACAGCACTCTCCTACTTTGGAACTCATCACTGTGTTTCAAGGTTTATAGGTCTTGTATTAAGTCCCAGGTACAGACATCGTCTCAATATAATAATATCAGGTTCAGGGCCTTTGATTTCTCAAACATTTCCCTCTTAAGCAGGTAACAGTATGATAGGAAAATTTAAAAATAGTTTAGACTTGAAATAAATGTATCTTTTACTACAGAAAGTCATTATACCTTTTTTATTAAAAATATACACATAGAATAATAATTAGCACTGATTCATATTAAGATGTTTATTACCTGCAAGATCATGACCTGCAAAGGGATAGAAAGTCTTCAAATTGCTGAGCACCAACTGGACCATAGCCAATCGCATCAATGACCAACTAAAAATAAAAGTTTCTCTGTTTAAACATTTGTACAGGGATCTAGAAAATGATGTCACCCTTTAACATAACTATTTCCCTACAAAGAATTAGCCCAAAGATATACTTCTTTAAAACCAAAATAATATACACATACAACTAGTTATTCATGTCAGCATTATCTAAAACAACAGTTAAAATAACCTAAATGCCTATCAGGAGAGTAGGGGCTAAATAACAATAATTTTGTAGATTGAAATTTTAAGGTAACAGTAAAAATGAAATATTACTAAATGAAATATTAATATTGCTAAAACTACAGTATCAATAGTAATAAAAAACAAGCTTAGGGGTATCGTGTGTGTGTATGTGTGTATACTGTTTTCAATTTAAGAAAGCAAGGGAAATAATACAGATGCCCTTTATTTCTGTAATCAGAAGGATATAGTAATGAATAAAAATGGCTACCTTTACAAGTGCCAGGGAAAACATAGCATAAATGAGAAACATGAGGCTTCTGGCTTTAATTTCTAGATAGTTCAACTTAAAATTATTTCTGCTTCTCTTTAACTTTAAATATATTATATTTATTAATATTTTACCATACTGACTTTAAATCATTAACTGCAAAATATGCACAACATAAAGTTTAGCATTTTAGCATTCTCGACAACAGCACACTGACTGTTTTGGAAACATCACCACCATCATTCTCTACAACTTTCCACAGAACAAAGTGCTAAAAAAAGCTATGCACTTTTCTCTCCTCTAGTGACTATCAATTTGACTGTTTAAGGCATTTAGTAAAACAGAACACACACGATTTACTTTGTTTTGACTCTTTGTATAATGTCCTCAAGATTCATCCATGTATCATGATTCAGAATTCCCTTCCTTTGTAAAATAGAGTAATTTTCTGATTATGTACATAACACATTTTGCTTACTGAGTCACCTAACAAGACATTTGGATTTCTTCCTACCACTGCCCATTATGAAGTTGTCAATTAGATGTATAAACACATGTTTGAGTTCCTACATTCAACTCTTTTGGTATATGTCCAAAGTAGAATCACCAAATTATATAATAGTTGTACTTTTAAGTTTTAAAGAAACTATTTTATCATTTTCCCAAGTGGCTGTACCATTTTATAGTCCAACCAAAAGGACACAAAGGTTCTAAATTCTCTCTATCTGGGTCAATACTGTCATTTTGCTATCTTTGTAGCAGCCACACTAATGGGAGTGCGATAACATTCCACTGTGGTTTTCATTAACATTTCCCTAATAATCAGAGTATTTTTCCAGTCTTTATCAGCCATTTACATGTCCTCTTTAGAGAAACACCTCAAACTACTTGGCCACCTTCTCCCGACCCTTGCTTTTTCCCAAGACTGAGAATTAAACATGGGCCTTCACAGATATAAGACAAACAACTGCGCTACAAGTGACCTACATCTCCGCTTCTGGCCAGTTTTTTTTTTAATTGTTGGATTATATAATTTGGCTTCTGAGCCATACATATGTTTATATATTCAAAAAGTTAACTAAATTCAACAGAGAAAAAAACTTTTCGATAGTTATTGTCCAGAAACCTACTTGTTTCTTTTCAAACTTTTATTAACCCATCATTAACATGTCATGTCTTAATAAAATATATTGCTGCTCCAATGTAAATAATATATGAATAAGACCACTCAAAAATATAAAGCCAGTGAACCATTCAAATTGATGTTGAGAATAGTGAACACTTAAGGCATTTTTTTAAAATCCCAAAAGAACTGGAGAGATGGTTCAGAGGTTAAGAGCTCTAGCTGATCCTCCAGAGGTGCAGAGTTAAATTCCCAGCAACCACATGGTGGCTAGCAATCATCTGTAATGAGATCTGGTGCCCTCTTCTGGCATCCAGGCATACATTCAGGCAGAACACTACATTCATAATAAATAAATATATCTTAAAAAAAGGATATCTTATATAATTAGAGGTGTACTAAACAGCCATTTGATATTCTTGACTGAAGTTGTAAGATTTCAACTTGGGCCAAAAAATCAAAGCATAATATGAAAAGATTTGTGTGACGTGCTACAAATGATGTTTTATCAAGGGATAATCAAACATTAATTGAAAATTTATTGCAGTAGAAAGGAATTTAAAAATTTCAACTAGTCTATAACAATTCAATAAGTTATTAATTAAATGTTACTTTTAAAAATATTATTTATATAGGCCAAGTTGATTTTTTTTTTAAAGAAGCTTAACACACAGTATTTCATACCTGAATGAATTTGAATTAGAATGTTCCTGGAGATGGAGATCAGAAGGTAAAGTACCGTCATCATTATCATAATCGTCATCATCACCATCATCACTTTCTAGACTCTCCTCAGAATCATATTCTACTCTACTTTGGGAAGGAGGTAGAAAAGGCTGAAATAAAAATTATATACCTTATCATTCAAATATCTCATTTAATGCATCTAAACATATAATTCATCCCATTTGTGGATATTTCACTATAAGCACAATAACTATTATTTACCACACTGTGTTTCTGATATAATTTTATATATTCACTCAGTCAACAAAAAAATTTTCTTTTATTTTTTAAAAAAATCTTATTTGCATACCAATGCCAGTTCCCTCTCCCGCTCATCCTCCTGTTCTCCCCATCTTATTGCTACCCTGCCCCAATCCGTTCCTCTAGAGGGTGAGGCCTCTTATGGGGAATCAACAAGTCTGTCACATCATTAGGCTGAGGAAGGTATCCCTCCATAGGGAATGGGCTTGGAAGAGCCAGTTCACACACTAGGGATAAATTCTAGTTTCTCTGCTAGTGGCCCCACAAACTGCCTAAGCCACACAACTGTCACCCACATTCAGAGAGCCTCATTCATTCTTATGCAGGTTCCCCAGCTGTCAGTCCCACTAGCTTGGGTCAGTTGTTTCTGTGGGTTTTCCCATCATAGTGTTGGCCCTTCTGCTCGTAATATTGCTCCTCCCTCTCTATGGCTGGACTCCAGGAGTTTGGCCCAGTGCTTAGCTCTGCAACTGCTTCCATTAGATACTGAATGAAGGTTCTATGATGACAAGGTAGTCATCAATCTGATTACAGAGGAAGGGCATTTAAGGTACCCTCTCCATTATTGCTTAGATTCTTAACTAGTTTCTTGCTAACCCCATAATGGCTCCCTCTTTTAAGATATCTCTTTCCTTGCTCTCCCTCTCTGTCCTTCAGCCAATTTGATCTTGCCAATCCCTCATGTTCTCTTCCTCGCCCACCCTCCCCAGCANTCACATATGTCTCTCTTGGGGTTCTCCTTGTTTCTTGTCTTCTCTGGAGTTGTGGGCTGTAGGCTGGTTATCCTTTGCTTTATGTCTAATATTCACTTATGATTTAGTACATACAATGTTTGTTTTTCTGTGTCTGGGTGACCTCACTCAACAAAAAAATTTCTTAAGAATGTCACCCAAAAGTCTATTCTAGATGTATCTAATATCTACACTATCCTCCCCTCCCCCATCCCTCTGAAAAGGTCTCACTATGAAGCCCAGGCTAGTTTTTGCCTTGTGGTCATCCTTCTTCAGCCTTTCTCTCAAGCGTTAGGTTCACAGGCATTTGACAGCATAAACTGGCTTGACACAAGAACGTTTAAAAGAATTACATCCAACGCCATCTAAGAGTTTTACATTTTTGGTAGTAAAGTTAAGCAAGTAAGTAAAAAAATTAAGTAAAATTCAGGAAAAAAAAATTTATTAAATGTTACCAAAGGGGGGGATTAAGATGGAGAAAAGTAAAAGCTGACCATAGAAGGCCTCTATGAAAAATAGCATTTAAGTAAAACCTAAAGGAGAAAAAATAACCAGCCTAGAAACAATAATGGGGCTAATGAAACCTGACTAATAATTCCATAAAGAGAAAAACCAATTTTCCAAAAGCATTATAATCACTCATTTTAAGACCACTCGTTCACATTTGACTACATGAACACTGAACACTGTTCTGTGTATCAATGTTTTATTACCTTGGCTATGAAGTAGTCCCAGATACTTAGCTCAGGTGGGATAAACTTCTCTTTTACTGTCAGTGACTCCTGATTTACTGAGGAAGAGGTTATGGGGGCAGATTCTCTGCAAGATACTTTTGATGAAGTAAAATGTTTGTTTTGTTTTTCTCCTTCAACTAGTAAAGAAACAAAGAAAATAAATTATGATTAAAGTACTATGTCCAACTGCAACCTTTACATAAAAGTGAAAGACAACTACAAACATACATAAACTATGATTATGAAAGTATAGAGCACTTGAAAAAGTAGGTACGAAAAGGAAAAAAAATCACTCTGTATAGTAACTTTTGCTTTTACCTTAACTTGTCCACAATTATCTGAATGCTAACTTATATGATGTATATAGTGTATAATAGATGTAATGTCTGCCAACCAAAAAAAATCACTCTACAATTTAGTTAGGTTATGATAGAAATTTCCTATATCCTTCTACTTCACGGTTTTTAAGGCGGAGAGGTTTACAAGTGAATCAACATTGGGACGAGCTCAGGATATCCTGATAAAGAGAGAGAGAGGATTGTAAAAGCGGGGTGGGGGGAGTGTTCAGTTGTGTAGCTTGGTCTACGAACAATGGGAGCAGGAGGTGGCTCTTGGAAATTATTTTTCATACTGGGTTGTCTTGTCTTGCTCAGCCTTAATGTAAAGCGAGGAGCTCAGTCCTACCTTACCTTGATATACCATGCTTTGCTGATACCCACAGGAAGACTGTCCCTTTCTGAACAAAAATAGAGGACTGGATGGGGGAAAGGGCAGAAGGGAATAGGGAATAGGAGGAGAGAAGGGAAGAAAAACTACAGTTGAGATGTAAAATAAATGAATAAATTTAATTTATAAGAAAAGAAAAAAACAAAGGTATGCATGTGGTGAAAAGCCTGATAGGATCAAAAAAAGTCCTAAATTTTAAAAACTTAATTCTTTGTTGACTAATAGGTTTTCATGTCAAAATAGATTTTGTAGACAAACATCCCTTCCTTTCCTGAACATCCTGATCTGACTCTCAGTAATTCTGCATTACAGATATTTAGAAATGTTAAAGTCATTCCCAAAAGATATGAAAGAGAAATGTGTGTGAGGTTACTCTAAGGCATAGGAATATGAAACTAGAGGAATAAGAAATGAAACACTGCTTTCTATAAATTTTCTTGTATTACTAGATTTGTTACCGTGAAGATATTACTGTGATAAAAACACAACAAACCAAAGCGCAGAAGTGAGAAACGGAAGGTTAATATGTATGAGTGGGACTGAATATGCTCCAAGTACATTACATAACATGCATGAAAATGGCCACAGGTAACCTGTACCATAAGAAAAACAACACACCCCCGGATCCACCTGTCCTCCCCTCCCCTCCCCTGGTGCTAGGATAACAGGCATGTATCAACATGCCTGGCTATTTTATGTGGATTCTAAAGATTGAACTCAGTCCTCACACTTGCACAGCAAGCACATTACTGAGTCACCTCTCCATCCCGAGCTTACCATTTTAAAGCAGATATAACAAAACTAGTATTTTGTAGCCAGATTTAAACACTACTTACTTAAGATCTTAACACAACTATTTTATTTCCTCCTTTTCTACTGAAAGCCAACTTATCTTTGGGGTTCCTACAAAGAATGCCAGGAGTACATAAAATTCATAATGCAGGACTTTAAAAGTTAGTCCCAAATGCAGGGGAAAAGGGTAAATTGTTTACTGATGACTTAAATAGTTAATGTTGAAGGAAATACAGATATGAAAAAGATATAGAACATTTTAAGTTTAATGAAAAATTAATCCCAATTCATTTCTGGTTTTAGCAAGACAATTCAGGCTAAGTACTTAGTTTCTTATAGGGTACTTTAAATACAAAGCTACCTGAAATCTACAAATAAACTTCAAAGAATCCAAAAAGGGAAATAATAACGAAGCAATGAATTAAATGAAGTTTTCTTCTTAAATGAATAATATTAATAATTTTCAAAAACTGACACGATACTATTCAGATATAACAACACTTGATTTTCAGGGTCCTTCTAAAATCATTACCTCATATACTACTTTGTAGCTGTTCTGTAGTATTCATAAAAATAAATTTACAAGCTGGACATGGTAACACACAGCTTTAATTTCAGATCTTTGGAGGTAGAGGCAGGCAGATCTCTGAAGTTAAGGCAAGCATCATCTACAAAGTGAGTTCCAGACCAGCCAGGACTATATAGTGAGATGTTGTCTTACAAAATAAATAAATTTATAAATATTTGAATTGGAAGTAGCAAATTTTTCTTGAAATCCTATACCAAAGCAGATTCCTAGATAGTTGATGTGAAAATGATTTACTGGAAGATAGCAAGAAACTACCAAAGCTGTTATTGGTAAGAGAAGGGGAGAAAAGAAAGGGAAGAGCTGGAGAGAAGAAAAAGCAGGGACAAAGGCAGAAAATAAGGAGGGGGGAGAGAAAAAGAGAAGATGGAACATGGCTGGAGGAGAAAGAAGACAATCTCTATAGTACTGTGAGTACATGAGCACACAAGTCTAATGCTGGTGACTCATGTTCTGTAAACAGTGTTTTATAATCAAAAGACCTATGGTCACTGTACTGGAATACTAACTCTAAATTATTACAAAAGCCACATGTTGGAAATATATTCAATCCATTTTGTTGTAGACTTGAAATGGCCAAAAAGATGGTAGGGGGGTCAGGAAAAAGTCTACAGAAAGAAAATATGCTTAGTTTTAATAATCTTATTAAATATCATTACCCACTGATGGTATCTGGATCAGGCAGATGATATACTACTTTTTCCTATTGCTTCTAGCTTTGTATATCAAATTAATTATAGTGAAATTAAAGGACTAATTATCTGTACAAAAATACATTTACATTTCTTTCAAGCTCTCCTGGAAAGCTTCTTTTATCTCACAAAAATAAGTGCTATTTAAACACAAGGGGAAACTTGATATGACATGGCCCTCACTAAAAACCTAAGACTAACAAACATGAATTAATTTCCTTCTAAAGTGAGTTGTTTTCATAGCTGGTCTTCTTTTAGAAGTTCTTAACCAGTGATGTGTGTTTCCCATGCTCACCTGTGTTTAGTCACTGCCATTCAAACCTTATGCCCTTGCATCTTCTGGTAAAAAATGTTATTCTGCTAAAGGGATGATTGTAATAGTATGTAATAGTCAGTAAGAAAACACTGAGCTTTCATACAAGTTCTATATATACAAATGATTTGGATTTTCTGATGAATATTTAATATAAATAATAAAAGATCAGGGATAATTTTAAATGTCTTCAAAATATCTATCATTAGCAGTTTCAGAGAAAGATGATATGACATGCTTACCAAAAGTAAAACACTCATTTTAAATTTCATTCTACAATTAGGAGATAAAATTTTCTGTAAATTTATCAAGAGAAGACAAAATTCACAAGTTATTTTCTCATAAGATGCAAAATTCTAAAAATTATTTCTAAAAATGATAATGCAAGAAGCAAAAGTATGGATTTCTAACTGTTTGCAAAAATAAGAATAATTTTTAAAAATTGCTCTTGCTAGTTTTCAACTTTAACAATTATCATAAAATAAAAATACCACAAGCATACATAATTACTACAATTTAATTATAAATATCAAAATTTTCATGTGATGCAGAATTTACAAATAGAAATTTCATTAACATTTAAGTTAGTAAGTTATTTAAATTAACTTTTTGGTTAAGAATCCTAGGCTGTCCTTACTAGCCAAGTAACCACAGGGGCTACATAAGAAAGCTAGCTGAGCATGAGCCAGGGAGCATCCCAGAGGCACAGTTCCTCCATAGCTTCTGCCTCCAGGTTCTCGCCTTGAACTTCTCTGAATGCCCAAGTTTCTTTTGGTCAGAGTGTTTTAGCACAGCAACAAAAAACAAACTCTAACAGTCAGTAAAACTATTAAAACAAAGTATATAAGACATTCAGGAAAATAAAATCCTATAATTTTGTCCATGAGACCATTATTTCAAAACACTTGAGATGAAAATTTATAACAGAATAAGAAACACAAATACCAAACTTCAAATGCCTTTTCTAGCATGAAATTTGAAAACACTTTTTAGAGAACATGTATTTAGGCATCCCAAAACAAGTATTTCATTTTCAATACACAGTATTTGAATACTGATTTGTTAGGAAAACAATATTCTACACTTCTCAATTTTCATTTGGCTAAATTCAAAAACTTAAAATACAAACATTTTAATGCTGACTCAATTCGCATTGACTTTCTGAAATACATTATTTATCCTAGTGATGGTTAAAGCCATCAACTTGACAGCATCTGGAATCACACAGGACAATAGGACTCTGGGCATGCCTGTGGGGTTACCTCATTGCTGACTGAGGTGCTATTATGGGTAGTGTCACTTCCTGGCTGGGGTCCTGGATTACTTAAGTAGAGAGAGGAAGTTGGGAAGCAGCAGACATTCATTGTTCTTCAACTCCTAAATGCAGAAATGACATGACCAGCAGCTTCAAGCTCTTCCTGACCTGACTTTACAAAATGACGACTCTACCTTCAACTGGCAGCTAAAATAAACATTTCCTTAAGTAGCTTTTGCCTGGGTATTTTATTGTAGCAACAGGAAAAGAAATGAAGATAATCTCCTTGGTCAACAATGTACACTGAATATTACTTAATACAACCAAACTCTTGGAACATTGACTGTTATTTTGCAGCCATCTAAACACAAAGCACTGCTTATCTACACCTAAAATTCCTCAGGCTACTGTGCTTTAAAAATACAATAATGTGTCTAAAAACCAAGATTTTAGAGTTTCCTTTCACACTAGCTGCCGACATTCTGGTGTTTCACCTTGACTGTGCTTTGGTTCTGAGTTTTCTCCTGTTCACAGGACTGGCTGTTTCTGACTGCCAGTACTCTGTTATCCACTGTTTCCCTTTCTTTCCCCCTTCAGTCTCTCACTCCTCTCCCTTCACTTCTTTCCTCCATGTTCCCTTTCAAACTAGATTAGTTTGGAACCAAGAGCCTTTCTCTTCATCAACTGATAAATAATGTAATTTACAGTTCCTGTAAGTCACATCATTGATAGCTCCTCTAAGGGCGCTTGGTATACAAACTAGTTTCTAAGCTCTCAAAGACAGGAGAGCATAAGTTGGGATGTTTACATCCAACCTTACCACAAGATAACTGTGTTTTAAATATTTTATTTGGTTGGCCTGTACCCAATCCAAATGGATAAACATACAGATAATTTTTGGTTATTTGCTTATTTTTATTATCTGAAAAAATGGTTGGGATTATCATTTATTAAGATCTTTACAACTATATAATGATATTTTTGCCTACAAGCAACAAACATAAGTGTTTAAATAAGAATCAACCTGACCTTTGAGTAAGCTCTTCATAAACATGTAGAACTGGGGCTCGTAATCTGGTTCATTGGTAGCAGCTTGCCTAACATAAACATGGTTCTGGGCTCAATTTTCAGTATCAAAGAAAAAGAAACAGCTGAAGATAAGATCAGGCTAATAATATATTTTTCATCTTAAACCATATGATAACATTGATTACCAAAATTTATCCCTTAAATAAATTTATAAATTTAATTTATAAAATAAGTTTAAATTTCACTTAAATATTTAAGCCTTAATTTTTTTGAAATATTAAAAATAAGGCCAAAATAATTTACCAATTATCAATTTAATCATTAACTCCATGACCTATGAATCTAATTATGTTAAGGTTTGAAAATTTTTTTCTAGAACTCAGATATATGAAAAATACAGTCAAGGTAAATTTCATAGTTTTTTAATTGATGGAAAATATATCATGGGAAGTAAGTTTAAAAAACATTCTCAAAACTAAAATGTATAATATTTTGGTAAACAGATAAGTTTTATATGTAAAGTAAATTTGAACTTAAATCTGCAATTTTAAAGGAAAAAGAAAAAATGTTTTAATTCAGAGCAAAAGGATTAGTGAGACAGTGGTGGGCTTTAGTACCAGAGGAGATGGTAGGAAATCTGTGGGCAGCCACACCAGCACTGGATCTTTCAGTAGAGGAGCCAGAACTGTCTTAGCTTCTGAACTTCTTCAAAGAAAGGGTCACGGAAGGAAAAATGACAATTATCACTCTGATGCCATCTGTCATTTCACAAAACCTTTCCAGACATGAAATGGTAACTTTAGTTCTTAAAAGCAGAAGCTATAAAGTGTAAAAAAAAAAAACTTTGCATCTCAAAGGCTGTCAAAATATGACTTTCTTTTTCTTTCTTTTTTTTGTTTTTTAGCTCTGGCTGTCCTGGAACTCACTATAATAGACCAGACAGACCTTGAACTTAAGAGATTTCCCTGTCTCTGTCTCCAAAGTGCTGGGATTGAAAGATGTGTACCATCATATCTGGTTTACAACCTATTTTTATATCCAACATTTTACTGAAACACAGTCATATTTATTAATTTTTGTCTATTGCTGCTTTAGTGCTACAAGACTGATACACCAAAAGGTCTCTGTACCCAAAAATGTTGAAGTCGGCTCAAAATTATGAACTCAGCTTGTTTTAAGTTGCATCCCCACCCCCATCCCCCAGCTGTTGAAGAGCAGAAAGAGCATGGATTAAAATGTAAGACTGACAGATAAATGAACAGTTCCAATGTGAGGATAAAGTAGAAGCTAACCTACCAAGACTTTTGTTGTACAATTCTATGGGATCACAGCTTAGTGAAAAGTGTGTTAATATTGCTAATAAGGACTATTAAGTATTCTAACAAGATAACAACTTTTTTCTTCCATTACAGAAGATCATTTAAAAAATATCTAAAAATATTTACTTATGAGGGTATGTATGGGCTTTAACAACAATGCTTTTAAAACTTTAAAATATTTATTTTATGTATATGAGTGTTTCACTTGCATGTATGTCTTTTTACTTGCATGCATGTCTGTGCATCAAATATGTGCCAGGTGCCTACTAAGATCAGAAGAGAATGTTGGTTCCCTGGAACTGGAGCTACAAAGTTGCGAGCTGCCACAAGGGTGCTAGAATTCAAACCTGGGTATTCCATAAAAACAAGCATTCTTAACCACTAAACTATCTCTCCAGCCCTACAAGGATTTTTTTAAAATTATGAAGCCAAATCTAATTTTATTTTCTTGTCAAGTCATTTGCCAACCATCTGACCTTCCAAATAATAAATATTTAACCCTACAAATATATACAGGTACAGGTCTTAGTACTTAAAGGCAATAGGGAAGAAGTGGATTAAAATTCAGAGATAATTTTTCTGGGCTTCACTTATAAATGTGATTTCTTTTAAAAAGCATTTAAAATTGTTTTCCAATTTCTATTTGAAGATTCAAATTTACATATAGTTTAATAATTTTTAAAAATTTAATGTTAGTATAGTAACAGGTTTCCCAGTATTACAAATTAAGTCCAAAATCTACTCCAGATAATCCACAAAACTGGAAAACCAAACTATCATGTTGTTAAATAACCACAAAAAAAAAAAGTTTGGAAAACATCATGAAAGTTATTTTCAAGCTGAACAAGTAGGTTGTTTCAATTTTAATTAAATAGAATACATGTAGTTATAACATCAGAAATTAAAGGATACAATTACTTAAAATATTTACTTTTCATGGTATTAAAAACACTTAGAAATCCAAAAACTAACAGCCAGTCATAATATGCAAATCATAAAGCAGCCTCATGGGAAATGCTTTTTTGGTCATTTCAAGCCATATTGTGATTTCCTGGGATTGGCACTACCAATCTTTTTCTTTTGGTTTTGTACACTTAAAAATGTTAAAATTTAAGGGATAGAAAATATCCACAACCAAGGATTTGAAACTACAATGAAAAAGCAGAAAAAAAACTTTATAAAATGCTAATCATTGTTTTAAATCAAAAATATGGCTTGAGTAGAAGAAATTGTCAATTTTTCTTAAATGCCAAAACAAACTATCCCACTCTATGCAAACCTGCAAAAACAAGACAAAGCAAGCTAAATTGTAAAAACCTATTTCTAAAGCTAAGATCTTGCCTTCAAGAGTGGGAGGGCTATGAGAACTGATGGCTGAAAGAGCTTTGGAAAAGCCCACACATTCCATGGAGAATACCACTACCTGGTGGGGGCTAGGCATAGCAAAGTGCCTTCCTGCCAAAGAAAGAAGAGAAAAATCTATATTTGGAATAGAACAAATTCAAAGTGACAGAGCATTTCAAAAGAAATGAACATTTTAATAAGAAGAAACAAATTCAAGTACATTAAATAGTCTAATCATCAATGCAAGAGGTATGTTAAAAATTGAAAACTGGACCAGAAGCTTTAATATTTCATTTTTTACCAATTATTATTTGCTGATTGTATTGTATAAAAAGAGCTTTCTGACACAAAACTAAAACATAATTACATTTAACAAAGTTATCCGGATGAATCAAGTTTCAGCTTTAAAAAAAATGAGAGGAAGAAGAGACAAGAAAAGAAAAAGGGGAGGAAGAAGAGAGATACAAGAAAAACTTACCAGATAAGGCTTTTGAGTGTGTCTGCACTCCTCCACCAAATACTGCAGACCACATATTTTCATTTAGGGGGTGGGCTACAATCCGAAACAGTTCATTACTAGAATGTGTTGCCAGCCCATGAATGAACAGACTAAGATAAATTGCTGTGAGAATTTCACAAAGCAAGACTGTAAGTCCTGATTGGGCTTCTTCTCCAGAAGAATTCAAAAGTTGTATTAGGCAATTTATTCCTAGGATCAAAAAAAAAAATCCTGCCATTAACAACAACAAACTTTTAAAGTTAAAAATTAAACACTTCTTTTTACTTTTTGAAAAAATTTACTCAATCAGCATTTAGTAATCCCCCCTGGATTCATAACCAGTAGGTTATTATGATTTAAGAGCAATTGCTGAAATATTTGTGCAACTTAGATAAACTAAAAATTAAAACTTATGTCAAATCTCATAATTAAAATGTTAATAACACATATTTTGATAAAATATTTCAAATTATTTAAGAAACAATTTAACAAAATGAGCTACTTTAATATAGTGACCAAGGAAATACTTGTTTATTAATGTCTTGTGTAACAAGAGTTTTATGTGACTAAATGAATTTGCACTGAATTTGTAATTGTGTCAAATCTAGCAATATTTAACAATGATAACTGATAAAACTAAGCCAAACTGCTTTTTATCACTTAACAGTTCCAATAAGACTAAAAAAAAACCTCATATATATAAATTACTTATACCTGGCCATTGAGCTGGTGATGTGTTGGGAGTTACTGAGTCATCTAAACTTCCTGTTCTCAAAGACTGTCGATGGGCAAGCAGTATTGTCTGATACACCATTCCAGTAAACTGATTTGTTTGAAATGAACTAAGAAAGGAAACAATATTTAAATCTAAGATAAATTCCATGTAATTCCATCCAACTTCAAAGGTACCTTAAACGGAAATTTTTGTTTAAGAATTACATTGCTTTTATGTCTAAGTTATAGGTTTTACGGCACTATACTGCTATTAACACACTATCCTCTAAAGTGGTAAACACACATACTCTAAACTAAAACAAATTTGACAAGTGTCTAGCATATTTTATTTGATGAAAGATGAAAAACACATTTTTAAAAAACATTATTTTGGGCAACAAGAAGCAAGCTTATATGTATAACTTTAAAATAAAGCTATTTCACTGAAAATGAGATGAGTCTAGGCTCAATTTCATAGCTAATGGCTAGTAAACTCTATCTGGCACTGAACTAGGTACTAAGCATACAGTAGAAACAGTTTCTATCCCCATAAAAGTTTTGCTATGATTGGGGAATCGTACATAAACAATTTTATCATACTGCTATTCAAAAAATTATGTACATCACACTACGAAGGCAAAGGGGATTAAGCATTACTATATACTTAACTTGCAGTAATTTAATAAGAGATTAAGTAAATAATAGTTTAGCATAAACTATTTTAACATTATGATACCTAGCAGCAAAAAGAACTTATAAGAATCCTAGAAAGTAGTACTTCAGATGTTTCTATACTACATATTCAGTAAACAATTATAATATTTACACTTAAACAGACAGAGCCTTAAAGATGTTATACTTAGTGAATCTCACTAATCATAACAATTTCATATTCGTGAATAGATTCTTGGGCTTTATTTTCCAAATTTATGATGGCAGAGTAATAACAAAAATTCCCTCAACCTGTAGAAATATTTATGATAAGAAGCTAAAAGCATGTTGATGAAAACAAACCAATATGCAATTACATAAATAAACTCAGGATCAAAGAAAAAAAATTGAAGCCACCCTGGGAATATATAACCAGAGTGGTTAAGTTGGGTTGTCATGGACAATTCACAGAGATAAGATGAACTGACAACCAAAAACCAATAATGATGGAAGTTAATACCATTCAAGAGATAACAAACTCACCAAAACATCTCTACCCACAGAAGCAAACTTCCTAAGGCATTTAAAAGGAATGTTATGCATAAAGAAGTTTTCTGAAGTCAAAACAAAGATAAAATATAAAAATGGAAGACATAATTAAAAGAGATTGAGAGGGACATTACATACATAGTGGAATGGGAAGCTCTTGATTTTCCCGCTACCCATGGATATACCGTAAACATCTATCAGTGGATTGGTTCCCTCTAAAAGAAAGTCAGAAACCAGTTGAGAATTCCCAGGCACTAGATAACTGAGAAAATATTTGTGTCAAATAGGTAGGAAAAGCTATGACACAATCAGGTATGGAGTCACTTCACTAAAAAACTGAGTAGGTAGGTATCTTCTTGTTAAGACAGGGAAATGGTAGACCTCAGGTTTTTTGAGAACTTTATTCATTAGTATTGTTTACATCATATCTACTCCTCTTCTTACTCAACTCTGTGTCCCTCCCATTCTTGCTCAAATTCATGACTTATTATTGCTATATGTATCTCTCTCTCTCTCTCTCTCTGTGTGTNCTCTCTCTCTCTCTCTCTCTCTCTCTCTCTCTCTCTCTCTCTCTCTGTGTTATGCCTACATATATACAACTCACTGAGTCCATTTAGAAATATATTCATGTGGTTAGGGCTGGTAAGTTGGAACTGGATAACCCACCAAGAGTTTTGTACCTGGCAAAAACTCATTCTCCCTGTCTCAGCAACGATTGACTACTTTTTAACTCTTAATTAGAGATGGGGCATAAGAAATTTTCCCTCTCTATGCTGTTTAGGCAACCATACTGCTGAGATTTCATGTCTTTTCTTTCCTTAGAAGCATTGTCCTGCAATAGAAATCCTGGTTCTCTTCTCTTAAAAATCTTTCTGCCTCTTCTTGCATGATTTTCCTGAGCCTTATTATACGGTTTGGGTTATGATATATGTATCAATTGGAATTAGAAACCCCATACTCAATTGTTATAAAACTTTGATTGATCAACTAAAGGAACAGAAGGAATTAGACATAAAAGGCTACTCTAGCCTGAACAGGTACAAAAGTACGACCAGCAAGTACTACTACCTAGAAGTAGGGACAGGACTTAAATAAAGTAAAACAACACAGAGTTCCTCATCCTCTTAAACCACTGCTCCCACCACTGATTGACCTGGGGTTGACAAAAGATCCCAGGCAAGAGTTACCAAGGCTTGGCTTTTAACCAACTTTAATTGAAAATTAAAGATACAATCATTAATCCTTCTTTGTGGTAAAATGGATGAATTCTGAGGATGTCATATTAAATAAAATAAGCTAGGCACAGAGAAATAAGATACTGTCAGTTTTTCACATATGCATGGATTCAATAAAAGTTTATCTCACAGAAGCAGCTGAGTAGAATGGTGGTTACCAGAAACTAAGGAAAGGAGGGGAAAGCAGAGAGTTGTATAACAGGTACAGAACTTCAGTTAGACAGAAGAAGTTATTTCTAATGTTCTACAACACAGCATGGTGGCCACCATTAATACTGTGCTATTTCAAAATACCTATGACAGGATTTTGAATCTTATCACAAAGAATAATAAATACCTCAATACCCAGTTTTGATCACTGGACACTGCATGTATTGTGATATCAAAAATATCACATACTGTACCGCATAAAAATGTACAATCAATATACATAAATTTAAAAACCAATTTGCAGTTTTAAAATGAAAAATATTTCTTTAAATATTTTATTTTGTTACATTTTGCTGTTATCTTTTAGAAGCCTGTTCTTTTCTAATGAGACAGAAAGGAAGTTGACTTAGATGGAAAGTGATGTGGAGTGGAACTGAATGAAGGGTGGGAATACTGTAATTAGGATATATTGTATGAGAAAGAATCTATTTTCAATAAAAAGAAAAAAGAAATAAAAACTTCTAAAATATAAACATCTAGAGAGAAAATAGTATATATTGTAGAAGAATGCACCAATATCTAGAAAATTAAGCGGGGATTTGCTCAGAAATGAAATAGATAAAAGAATGCATGAACTTAAAAAAAGAAATGGACATACAAGTTTTATTATCTGTCTCAAAGAGTAAAAAACAGAAGACAGATAATATTTAAATAATGTCAGAGAATTTCAAAGAATTAATGCTAGACTATACAGTAGAATGTCAATTTTCAGACTTTTAAAATATTATACTGAATACAGAATATGAAAATTCCTAAACATGAAATTTGAAAAATTTCTCAATTTCATATTAATCACTCCTTTGTCTACGTGCCTCAGGCTTTTTGCTGTATATCAAACTTTAGAATTTATCACTCAAGTATGATGTTTTATTATTTATTATGTATTCATCTGTTTTTAATGAGAACGTTCTAAAGGAATGAATATTTTACTTATTTTTAATTCTCAGTATCTAGCATGGTATTTAGCATGACGGCAGTGATCAATTACAGGCAGCTAAGTAAATTACAAAAACAAGAGTTAGCTTCAATTTCCTTTGTCATAAAGGCATAAGCTGAAATTTCAAGGATGGAAAAAAAAAGTGCATTTACTGAAAGCAGTGTTATGTATCATTTGAGTTAATAACATATAGATAGGAAAGCTCACTGTTCACTGAAAGTAATCTTAAATTCCACAAGAAGGTATTTACCTGTAGTTATGACTACCACAAAGGCACTGATAAATACAAGCAGAAAGTGAGGCTGCTAAAGTATGCATTACATATACCTGGAAAAAAACAACAACAAAAAAATACACAATTACTTTAAGTAGAATTTTTTGTTTGTTTTTTGAGACAGGGTTTCTCTTTGTAACTGCCCTAGATTTCCTGGAACTGGCTCTGTAGACCAGGCGGTCTCGAACTCAAAGAGATCTGCCTGCTTCGGCCTCCTGAGTACTGGGATTAAGGATGTGCACCACCAAGGCCCGGCACAATTTTTTTAAGTTATAATTTTGCCAAAAAGGAAATGAAAAGTCTTTTGCTTCTGTAGGCTATTTTCTTATTTTAGTCCTCCTAAGAACATCTACCCACAGAAGTCATTCTATAGAAATACTAAAGAAAAGACAGTTCTCTGGTAGAAATTACAAACCACACAACTATTACCAAATTTCTCCAGAGCAGGGGAGAAGTATGAACTACGTAGAACAATATGAACCATGTGCTAAGAGTATACCATTCAAAATGCATCTGCCTTTTCTTAAACAAAATATAAATAAGTAACAGTAATAAATTACAGTTCATTTATGGACAGGCCACCAAAGAAAATGCTAGCATGTATCACAGTCATCTCAGAATGAAACTTTAGAGAAAGGAAAAGTGAAAAAGGTAGTGAAGGCAAATAATTATTTTAAGGAAGAAAGGATTCTAACCTGACATAGCAGGAGCTATAATAACAGAAGCCAGGATAAAGAAGATTAAGGCAGAAGAAAGCAATTCGATTATAGAAGATTACCTGATTATGAAGTATAAGCATTTCATGTAGATAAAAATGGGTATTGTTAGATAAAAGTCTAATTGCTTATTTGGCTTCAATTGTCAATAATACCTGTGGTTAAAAATACCATATACTCAAGCTGGCAGAATACAAATATGGTAACAATAACTGGTAGTATCTCTCCAGATAGGACTGGCATCTGTTTCTCTATTCATTGGTCTGCTGACTTATCTAACTCATGAACAGAAGAGAAGTAATGCGTGAGCCCTAAGCTTACAACTCAAAAGGCAAATTTTATTCTTGTTGCTCTTAAACCCCCGAAACTCTTGTGTAACAAACAGAAACCAAGTGTTACGGGACTATGAGGTATACAAACACTTGGATAAATATTACTCTGAGTGAGTCTCTGAGGGTATTTCTAGGAGACAAACATACATAAAATAAGTAGCCTGATTAAAATAGATTGATTTCTCATTTGCCAATCACCTGGAAGAGAGGGTAAGAAGTAACACTTATTTTTTGTCATCACCCTCCCTTCTCCATCCTCAGAGTCTAACTGAAACATGAGCTCTTCTTAGATATCAAGCTATTCACTTTTAGAATAAACTTACTTTTTAACCTTTCAACCTGGACTGGAACTGTAAGGTAAGTTTTTCTATTCGCAAGTTTAGCATATGTAAATCCTTGAGCAACTCAGCCACCACAGTCACTATGGTGGTTGACATGAGAATGGCTCCTGTAAGCTACCATATTTGGATGTTTGGTTCCTAGTTGATCGATTGTTCAAGGATTAGGAGGAATGTCGTCATTGGAGTGGGCTTTGTGGTTTCAAAGGCCCATGTCAAGCCCTGTCTCTCCCTCCCTCCCTCTCTGCCTTCTGCTTATGGATCAGGATATAAACTCTCAGCTACTGCTCCAGCACCATGTCTGCCTGCCAACACAGTTCCCATCATAATGATCATGGACTAACTAACATGCTGAAACTGTAAGAAAGGACCCAATATAATGCTTTTCTTTGATTTGCTACCTTGGTCGGGTGTCACTTTTACAACATAGACTAGAAACTAAGACAGTCACCCATGCCAATTATTGATAAATAATTTCTTTCCCTCTTCCTCCTTTCCTATTTCATTGTACTTTTCATACATCCTATCAGTTTTACTTCTCTGAAGAGACCAGTTGAACACATATGGCTTGCCTGCTGGAGGATGAGACACATAAAATTAATCATCTATCACCAGAAAGTAAATGAGGCTATATCACCTAGAATCTAGTTACCCCCAACAGGAGATCACAATAGAATATAGAATAGCCATGTTGGCTCAAAAAAGAAATGACAAGTCAACTGATGGAATGAAATTAAAGCCAGTCATACTTCAGGATAGTTCTTAACCAGCAACAGGAATTTAAGAAGGTAAAGCTAATATGATACAGCATGGATTCCTGTAATTAATGTTAATAGGCCAGCAGGGAACGGATTTGTCAACAAGCCTAAGTTTGCTTCCTGGAGCCCACATAGAAGAAAAGTGATTCCCAAGAGCTGTGCTCTAAGTTCCACATGTGAGTTGTAGTGTTCAAGTATGTATGCACACACATACAAATTTATAAAATAAATAGATATATAAGTGTAATAAAATAAAGTAACAGAAGTAAGAAATGTAGTTTGCTGAAAATGAGCAGTTTTTAGGAAATGAATTTACAAACTATATAGTACATGCTTTATGGATTTCTAGTGCAGAGTAATACAAGTAAGAAAAAAATGGGGGGGCAAATAAATTATAAAAATTGAGTATATTGAAGAGGGTAAAATTGTAGAAGGAGATTTTACTATCCGTACAGCAGAAAATCAAACTGGTATGGAAGAAAGTAGGAATTTTAAGACAATGTTAGAAAAAAAATCCCAAGGGATATGCCTAAAATGTCAATTAAACTCAGTCATTAAAGAAATCGAGAGGAAAGATGAAATATAGTTTCAACAGGAGATAAAGTACAGTAAGATTGATAAGAAGATGGTGTGATCAATTACATTATATATAATAATATTAGCATATTTTAAAGAAGTTTCAAGTTTGTTAGTAACAAACTTATTCCTGAGCCTCTCTCACAGGTGATTCAATAAATCTAGAACAAATTTAGGAATTCAAACTTTTAGCAGATGATTCTGCTAGGTAACAAGATACCTCAGGCTTTTTAAAATGTGTAGCTCAGTACTGACATGGGAATAATTCAGTTACCTGTTAGTGCTTTTATACCAAAATATTAAGCATCTATACTTTAAAAATTATAGTATTCCACCCATGGAAAGCATTCTACCCTTTATAAACTTAAGGAGGGGCAGCAAGATGGCTCCATACGGTCTTGACCTGTCACCAAACATTGAGTTAAATCTCCAGAACTCACATGGTAGAAAGAGAACTGAGTCCTGCAAATGTCTTTTGACCTCCATGAGCAGTGGCATGTGCACACCAATACACATAGACAACACTTTTGATGCAATTAAAAAAGATTAAGGAGTCATTAATGTTTTATGTGTGTGAGTGTGTGTGTGTATATGTGTGTATAAAAACAGTTAAAAATCTAATACATATTACATTTTGGTGTATATTTAGATATATTAGATATATAAATATATGCATATTTATATAAGTATTTTATCTATTTATGTATATATAAATATATAGTAGATTTTTAACTGTGCTTATTTATGTATAATTATTTATTGTGTGTGTCTTGACGTGGATATAGAGGTCATGGACAAATTGTACAACTTTCAGTAATCTCTTCTTCCATCATGTAGATACAAAGTATCTAGTGCGGGTTTTCAGGTTTGTAGTAAGTGTCTTTAACAACTAAGTCATCTCTTCAGCCCAGCTGTTTTAATCTTAATGAAGCTAATGAAGCTTAAACAATTGACACACAGAACTGAAAAAGAACTCAAGTATCTTAAAACACAGTAAGCCTGACCTAAAACCAGGGAACTGTTAATACAAGTAATACTATGTCTAGTCTTGTATTTTGTTTTGATAGAAAGAAACACTTGTATCTTCATTTTACAGTTCTGTGTAAGCATACTAAAAGCTTAAAAGCCAAGCTGAAAATAATCATAAGAAGCAAAATAAAACAGTTCAGAAAACAAGTAAATGGAGGTAGGAGGAGGCCTGCTCAGGAAAAGGAAAAATCAGGGCAAAAAAAAAAAAAAATGAGTACATAAGGAGAGGAGTGGTGTAACAGAGTGTATGTGGAAAATACTGCTAAATGTTTTAGAAATGAATAAAAATGTTAGAATAAAAATCTATCATTTTATCTAAATAATATACATTGGTAACAAAAAAGCTTGAAATGAAGCATACTTACTTTATTGCTTTGGCTATCAGGATGAGGTGGTGAATCAAAGTTTATTATGGCATGTAGAATATCATGTGTGAGATTACTAAGGTGCAGTAACGGATTGGCAACTACTGTTTTGGCACTGGCTGTACAAGCGAAGAGAAGAGGCACTGAAGTTTGTTCTGACAGAGGGTTAGGAAATACTGGCTCTGCCGTTTCCTTAAAAATAAAGAGAAAAAAGTTAAACAACAAATTTTAGTTATACTTTACTCCTTAAGAAATTCAGAGGATCTTTCCAAAAGCTTCAAAATTAAAAATTAAAAGCATTCAGAGTACATATACCTTAAGTTGCTACAACCTGAGGACATAAATGTTTCTACAGCTGTATCTGAAACAGTAATACCCTTGGTACTCCTCCATAAAGTGATGCTCATTACCTCAGAAGGTGTTCATACAAACAAAGCAAGTCCTAACACCTGACAAGATCTGTTCTGCAACTGTAACGTACATAGCACCTCCAATTCCTACTATGACTACACACAGATTCATTCTTTAAAGTAACTGTAACACAGAAAATCAAGTATTTATATAAAATAAAAAACAAAACACCAAAAGCTGCTTCAGACAGGTAGTATCTTTCTCTTTAATTAAAGCTTTTAAATTTTTAATTAACATAATTATATTACTTCTCGTTTCCTCTCCTGTTCTATGTTTGACTAAAGTTATATACCTGCCAACATGCTGGCACAAGCCTTTAATTCCAGCACCTGGGAGGTACAGGCAGAGGCAGGAGGTTATCTGTGAGGTCAAGGTCAGTCTGGTCTACATAGAGACATATAGACTAGCTAGAGTTACATGATACCTTGCATGGAAACAAAACAAAAAATGTTACATACCTGCTGAGATTCTTGCAAAAGTAAGATTAATTCCATTCTCACAGATGCAAGACCCCCACCATGAGAGCCATGAAGTACACAGTAACTAAGAAACATTCTCAAGAGTGACTGATACTTCAAGAGCCAATGTCTTTTTTCCTGGAAACTTTCTCTCTGTTGTTTCACTGTTGTTCGGTGATGCAAATCATCAGTATCATCGATATCCTCACTTAATCCAGATTCCCCTGCACTTTGACTAAATGTGGTCTGCAGTTGTTCGGCATCTGAGCAAAAGTCACAGATCCTCTGAAGAGCTACCACCTCTTTTTCAAGCCAGTGGTAGAGTTGGTAACGCAATTTCCCACCATCTATTTCATAGCCAGTAGATAAAGTACGAAGTTCCACTGTGAGGATCTTTAAACATGCTCTAAATTTTAGTTGAACAGCAATTACATCTTCTGATGGATTTAAAATGTCACTTTCGTCTAGTGTGCTTAAAGAGTCTGTGTAACTGCTTAATTCCTCTAACTTTTTATCTGCTTTTCTCGGCAAAAGTTTTATTTCCTTCATTGAAATAGGGGGATCTTCATTTTCTTCATCATTATCACTATCCCATTTCAATTCCAAAGAGTCATCCTGAAATACCACACTTGGTTGGCTCCAATCAAAGGAAATGGTAGAGTTTGACTGTCTCTCTGAGGAACCCTCTGAAGAAGATTCAAAACCATTTATCAGTGACTGTGACCAGTAAACAGCAGAAGACTTATCTTCTTTTGCATCTGATTGTAATAGTGAAGACTCTTTACTAGTAAAAAAACTAGACGCTCTACACAAGTGTTTTGTTTTCTTGACAACTTTGGGCATCTTTGACAATACTTCCAAAGCCAACATGGGGCAGCCAGATTTGAGGTGAGCACTAGCAGTACTAAAAAATAATCTTCTTTCGTTTAGATTAATTGCTCCAGCCAATCCACTTTTTCCTCTTAAAGCCATGTTAGTTGACAAAGTATCAGTTGATCCAAAATGACGTCTTAGCAAAAGTGGATGTGTTCTTAGAAAATTGTAGAAATTAAAAACTACAGGATTACAGGCTGACATCATGACTTGATCTGAAAGCAAATTCACTTCATAAGTCAAGAGAAGCTCAAAATCTTAACAAAGAATTTATCACTCTATAAAAGTCCCTCTTTTCTCTAAGGAAACTTGACCAGGTTTTGGACAAATTATAATATTATATATATTATACAGACCACACTATTCCTTGTCACTGAACAGAAAAGATTTTACAATTGTATTTTAAACAGAAACAATGCCTTCAGATAGATTCCTTAGCTCTTTTTCTCACTATTCCCTGGATACATCTCTTCAGTCAGTTTGGCTAGTCCTTGTCTTCTCTGACCATAAATACTATCTATATTCTAGCCACACACCCCGAGTTAAACTCACAACAGTCCCATAATCTTAAACACCATTTATATCTTGTTAATTTGCACATCTCTACCTCCTGTTTCCCAATTCCCCACAGCATTTCTACTTAAATACAAAAACACTTTTGCCCTGGGGGTTGCTTATCTGATGTGCCATTGGTCCATACCACCCTTTATCCACCTACCTCTTTTGATTAACTTGCTTCTTTCAATTAGTTCTTTGCCCAAAGATCATCTAACTGGAGAAGGTTTCTTGATCTAATCAGTGCTCCATCCTATCATTCACTATTAGTCAAACTAAAAATCTAGGAGTTACGCTTAATTTCTTATCTTTGACACTCCGTATAAAATTCAGTCCTGTGTAGTCAATCTAAAATTATCCCATATTCAAATATTTCTTTCTGCCTGTAATACTATCTCATTGGTACTATCAATTAATCCAGTATTATCACTTGTCTTTCAAAAGAATCCTGATTTAAATGGTTCTAGAAATGAAATCTTGCATTAATATCACACAAATATTTACATTATTTTCATAAAACAAGAACGCACATAAGTTTAATACAGTGATGTTTTCCCTCCATTATGAAGAAGCCAATTTGAAAATCTTGACCTCATGTGACTACTGGAGGGACAACAGTCAGTTGTTCCAGCAGCCAGATGTTTGCTAAGACCTCTGCCCCACATAACCCCACCATCCTATATTGACTCATGTCTGGCTTCAACTAGAGCCTCAGCAAGTAGATCCAGTCTTGTAACCAGTCAGGTTCCTACCTGGCCACAAGCAGAAACAGTTCTTGCTATTTTCAGCCAAATAGACTTGATATAGCAGACAAATCCCTGACACCACAACCACAGTTGCTAACCAGATGACAATCACAAAATGATTTCTGTATCAATAAGGGTCTATACCCAATCACTTCAAAGTACACTTACCCAGAGCTGAAATTTTCCTAAGTAGGCTTAAAAGGGCCTGCCTTACCCTCCCCTTGGGTCAAACCCCGGGGAGAATCCCAGCATGCTGGCTTTTTTAATTTTTTTTAATTTTTTTTTATTTTTATTTTTTTATTTTTTTTTTTTGTCTCAAGAATAAACCTGCTTTCTGCAATTGCAGATCGGGTGTCTTCTGGTTATTTGGAACCATCTAAGGACCCTTTAGCTACAAGACTTAAATACCCAAGTCTCATGGCTTTCTTCTGAGTTTAAAAAGACACTTATTTCCTAATTAAATAGTGCTACATAAAATGTTATAAACTAGAAGCTATTTTACTTACTGTTCCAAATGATACACTCACTACTAAGCCAGCTACAACATACCATTCAATCCTGTCTATGGAGAAATATTGGTAAAGTAAATCCCACCATTTTTACATGACTTCATAGAAAGAATTTCACTATCAGGCATGATGACACATGCCTTTAATCCCAGCACTCCAGTGGAAGAAGGGTGGATCTGTGAGTTCAAGCCAGCATTGTTTAGAGAGCTAGATTCAGGATAGTCACGGGTGTTACACACACAAACACACACAAACACACACACACACACACACACAGAGAGAAAACCAGAAGTAGAGTTCTAAAGGGCATATTTAAAATATGCCTATATGCTACTGATCCTAAGAAAATAGTCAAGGATTTGCCTAGTTTAAGGATCTCCTATCAAATCTATTAAGTCAGCTTTCTTGTCACTGCATTTATTTTTCTTGTAAGAATTATAAAACTGATTAACACGTGTAATAACTCAACCAAATATTAAAAATTGGCTTTATATTATTACCATTTCTCCAAAGTATTTAAAATCAACTATTGGTACTATTTATGTTAATACATTTATTTCATAAAACAGAAAATCTAAAATTCTTGGCTCTAAATAGTTTATCTTTCTGAAATAATAAAACCCCACTTAGTCATAAAGACCAAAATTTAATATGCAGTATTACATTAGATAAGAAAGTGGACTACATTTTCATAAAATAATAACATTTTTATTAAAATCTAGGAAGTGTCACCTTACCTTCATTCTCTGTAACCGGTTGCTTTATTAATGTCTCCAGAGCAGCGCTATAATCCTCTAAAATCCAGTATGCCATACTCCGAAGAAAGGGGTCGCGATGTGCATTTAGGTTTGATGAACTGAGTTCACTGACTGGAGAACCAATTCCCAACACTTTTTTACGTAAAATAGATTTGTATGTTGCAGACTTATCAAATTCAGACTCAAACAGTCTTGCTATTACAAGAGCCAACTGAATGTCATTCAGTTTCTCAAGACATACCTTAAAAAATATTGTTTATAAATAAAGTCAGCTTTTAAGAAAAACTCAACCTATTTACCGAAAATAAACTTCATAAGCTATAAATGCAATACCGGCATGCATATTGCCTACTTTAGTAAATTAACATTTATAACATCGGCAAATCTATTTGTCACTACTAAGCACGCATTTACAAAGTAATTTGACCTGAGGAAATGGATAACTCTAGTCAGTATAAATCTATAATTTTTATTCTTAAAACTTGCTCTTCTGAATTCACCTGAGCAGATTAGAGTTTTAAAATTAAAAATATATTTTTCTCAAATCCAATAAGTAAAAGAGCCAGAAATACTTCATGTGGAGTCATATGAATTACTCATTTTACAAAACTTGCTTTATCAGTTCTGTAAAATACTGCTCTAGGTAAAAGATAAAATATAAAAGTTACTGTAAAATATCGGTTACTTTAGGCACTTAGCCTCATATTTCTACCAGTTAAATTAAAATTTAGAAAATTACGATTTAGGTGAACTGCTTAAAGAAATGATAATGCTAATTAAAAAGAAAGTTTACCTCAATTGCATCTCTGAGGCAACCACCTAGAAGAAAAAAGGCTGCAGAATGTTCAAACCTTTGCTTGCCTAATAAAGAAAAGGCATTTTTCAAAGCTGCTTTACGCCACCTCTCTTCCTCAAAATTGTGTCCAAAAAACTGTGTCATTTTGGTGTCTTTTTGAGATCTATAAAGGAACAAAATTCATAAAATTTTTAAATACTACTTTGGAATCAGCCTTTTACAGTTAGGATTTTCAAGGAGCAAGATGGGAATTTGAAGACAATCTGTAGTGCAGACTAAGATCCAGTGACAAAAAAAATTATAAAAATGAAAATATTTGCCAGTTCACAAATTACTATGAATCTGCATCTTCATCAGTAAAATAAGATTAGGTAAGCATTTACTTTTATATATAAATTTCACAAATTATTTAAAAGTTCTCTTACAAAATGCAAAGTGATCTGCATTTGTAGCACTCAGACAAAAATCACCTTTAAATTCATGCAGATTAATTTTACTAACACATACTTCATTAAGATAATTTACACATTAATATTTATGCTAGTATAAAATTAAAACCTCATCAATAGTTGTGTTCTATCTATTTGGAAATGAGTTTGCTAACCAAAACTCAATGGAATCTGATAGAAAAAAATCCTGAAAAATCTTAGATTCTTAGAAAACTCATATATTCAATATCAAAAATTTCCCCAGAAGTTGCCATTCTGAAACAGAATCTTCAACACATGGTACTCTTGGAGAGTGGGTGTGGTTGACAAGTGAGAAGAAATGAAAGCACCTAGAAGAGTAACAGTCTCAGGAACACCCTGACCCGTGTCCTTCAATAGCAGAGGACAGATGCTTATCCCAGACTCCACTATCTTCTCCTTCTCCCCAATGCTGATGCAAATTCATCTTGACACATTTGTTTTCTACTCCATTTCCTTCCTCCCCACTTCTTGGTGATGAGGGAGATATTCTTAGAATAATCAAATAAGAAACAAACTTGCTTTTAGACTGATAAATGCTAAAACAAACTAAGTAACAGCATTTGGTTTCTTGGTGCGGTAGAATTGTCTATATTTTGTCAATCATGTTTTAAATAAACACTGATTTGCCAGGCAGGAAGTATAGGCAGGTCAACCAGACAGGAAGTAGAGGCGGGGCAATGAGAACAGGAGAATGCTAGGAAGAAGGAAGCCCATTCCTCTACTCCTGCCCAGACCACCGAGAAGATGTAACCTGCTGGCTGAGAAAGGTACTGAGCCATGCGGCTAACATAGTTAAGAATAATGGGTTAATATAAGTGATAAGAGCTAATAAGTAGCCTGAGCTAATGGGCCAATCNTCAACCAGACAGGAAGTAGAGGCGGGGCAATGAGAACAGGAGAATGCTAGGAAGAAGGAAGCCCATTCCTCTACTCCTGCCCAGACCACCGAGAAGATGTAACCTGCTGGCTGAGAAAGGTACTGAGCCATGCGGCTAACATAGTTAAGAATAATGGGTTAATATAAGTGATAAGAGCTAATAAGTAGCCTGAGCTAATGGGCCAATCAGTTTATAACCTAATGTAGACTCTGTGTGTGATTTTCTTTGGGGGTTGCCGGCTGTGGGGTATCGGGCGGGACAGAAACCTTAACAAGCAGGCCCCTCATGTTACAGTTTCTTTTAACATGGAACACACACTTTAACACAAAAGGCAACTAAGAACATATTCAATAAAAACATGTTTTACTTTATGTATTCATTCTGAATGAAAAGTGACTTTTAGCTCTGAAAGTCTTTCACTTACCTATATAATCCCCAAATCACAGCTTTTTTTTTCATGGCAAGGTAAAAAATTGCAGCATCTAAAGGATCATTATTTCTATGAAAGGCTGCTTTGGCTACCTACAATTGGAAAACATCACTCAATCTTTTATAGAAGTATTTGAGAATGAACAAATAATTGCTCTTACATATAAGATTAGTACATGCTATATAAATAAGCACAAGCACACAAATAAGCATATATGCATAAATAAGTGCAGGCATATAGATATAACAAGTACATATACACTTATAGTAGCAGAGTATACACAGAAGAGGTGACAGGGCTATAGAAGCCACCCTAAACTATTGTATTTTTCTAAACAAATACTTCAGAAATTAAGAAGTATACTAGTAAAAAAATGTGTTAACTAGAGGTTGAGAATAGATAGGCCTAGTGGCAAAGGCCTAGAATCACAACAGCTCAAGAGTTTGAGACAGAATTGCACATTCAAGGCCAGCATCAGCAATGTACTGAAATCATTAAATGTTAAAAAAGAGGCTTGATTCAGAACTTTGTTCACTGATATAATGCATGCTTAGCATTCATAAGGCCCTACATTTAATACCCAAGCACACAACACATCACACAAAAATTATGAAGCTGTTTTTAAAACAAAATGGAATAACTAATATAGAAGACAGGATGCCATTAAACAAATATTCAAAATATACTATTTTACGCCCAAATAAAAATTTACCTTTTCTATGCATTTGCGCAAGATGTGAGAATTGCGAACCCACCATCCCACACCCATTGCTCTAAGTTCAGACCAAGTTGGATCATCTTTCTGCATGACTGGCAACATATTTAGCAGTTCTTCTTCTGCTACTGAGTGAAATGCCCAAGCAAAATGACCGGTAGAGAGGCCTGAAATGTCAAAAATGACATTTATAAACAATGCAAAAATTATACTATGATTATCAGAAATATTTAGATATTTGTGCAATAAACATATAAATGGTTTTATGTTTTTAATTATTTACACAAATTAGTTCCAATAACCTCAGTTAATATGTCTATGAATTGTGTATATGAAGACAAACCAGGTACTTAAATGACATATGACATATGTCAGAGTCCTTTTAGCATAACAGATGAAAGAATAAAATCCTGGAAATAGCATAAGAAATGATTTTAAGGAACCATTCATCACTATCCTGTGTGTATGATTTAAGCAACCATTTCTAGGTTTATTATTTATGTAGCTACTTGAAATTGTGATGGTGACAAGCTTGAACTGTAAATCAGATGCTCTGGATCAAAGACGTGCTCTGTCTGTCAGTACAGGCCTTTTGCTCTTGAGAAATATCTGACTTACCAACTTTGCAAACTGCTATATGCATCAGTGAGAAGCCCTGTTGCCTTTCAAAGCTTTTTCCAGACTCATAACTATAGTCTTTATTGTTCCTAGAAATGTGACTTTGTTTTTACTCTTGATTCTCCAATGATACCACTCCGATGAATACAACTCACATCTATTTCTTTGAAAACATACAGAACACGTATGGGAAATGTCACTGTGCTGCTCTGGATATTACCCACAGACTTCCTGAGAACATAAGAAGCACTTGAAGCACTGTTACACGGGGGTGTGCTTTTCTCTTCAGTACTGCTTCTCTTTTCTATCAAACATCTGTTCTAGATGTTCTAACTGCATAGAATTAAAGAAATTAATGGAATCAAATAAAAAGTATAACTCAGTAGGCTAAACACAGTACTACAAAGACTCTAAAATTAGAACATATACATTATATTCCAGGTATATTACAAAATAAAATATATAATCTTGGGAAAGTTATTATATTTTTAATGACTTAGTTTTTATTAAGAAAATGTGAATAACGGGTTGGAGAGATAGCTTATTAGCTAAGAGCACTAGTTGTTCTTCTAGAGAACTCAGATTCAAGTCTCAGCACCCATGTGGCAGCTCTCAAGTGTCTGTAATTCCAGCTCTAGGGAATCTGACACAGTCATATATACATACAGGCATAACACCAATGCACATAAAATAAAAACAAATCATTTAAAAAACAAACAAACAAACAAAAAATCATGGGGGTTGTGGCTCATGCCTTTAATTCCAGCATTGGGAAGGCAGAGGTAGGAGATCTCCAAGGCCAGCCTGGTGACAGAGCGAGTTTCAGGACATCCAAAACTACACAAAGAAATCCTGTCTTAGAAAAAACAAACAAAAAGAAAATGTGCTTAGTTATAATATATGCGTAGATATATATGACATATGTAACAGTATTAAGGATTGAAGTAAGTAATACAGAATACAATCTGACCCATAACCATAGCTATTATGCTGCCTCATCATATTGATAGGATATTTTAATATTGATATTTAACATTTGTGTAGGCAAGCTAATGATCAGCACATGTAAAAACGCTCAGTTTCTATTCTGTCTTTTCATGCTATGTCTTATTTAATATTACTAGGCAAAATAAATGTTTGTTAACAAGACATGACTTTAACATATATGGCTTCACATTTTTAACCTATGATAAGGAATAATTCCTTTTAGTTTAACAGATATTACATTCTATTCTGACTGCAGCCATGTTCATAAGATGTGGAAACAACCTACATACCCATCTGAAGAAGCACGGTTTTAAAAATAGAATCTCTCATACAATGGAATAGGAAATTCTACAATATGTAACATAAAATTTGAAGACATCTGGTACAGCCCCTTTGGATGTCAGTGTGGTGATTTCTCAGAAAAAAAATGAAGACATTATACTAAGCAAAACAAATGAGTCATATTATTGGTTAAGTATTTTATTATTCTACTCACATGATTTATCTCAAAGAAGAAAATTCATAAAATCAACAGACTACAATGGTGGTTTCAGGGGCTGTGAAGAGGGGAATCATGAGGCATAAAGTTTTATCAAAAAAAATGAATAAAGTATAGATGTCTGCTATACAGAATTGTAGCAATGGTCAACAATAATGTATTGTCGACTTACAAGCTTATTTTAAAGGTTGACTGTATTGGAATAAGCAGATAGAAAAGTTAATAAATATCTAAAAGAAATAGTAGAAATCAAAATTTAAATTAAGAATGCCATCAATAAAGGAGTCATCAGTAGGCTCAAAACAGTCAACTTCTGAACATAGAAAACAATCAAAGCTGGGCAGTGGGGGACACACGCCTTTAATCCCAGCACTGGGGAGGCAGAGGCAGGTGGATCTCTGAGTTCAAGACCAGCCTGGTCCTACAAAGCAAGTTCCAGGACTGTTGTTACACAGAGAAACTCTGTCTTGAAAAAAATCAAAAAGGAAAAAAGAAAGAAAAAAATCAAAATAGAGTCTCAAGAACTGAGTTTGTTTTTAAGTATAGTTGAGATACCAGCAGAACAGAAAAAAAAGAAAAATAAAATTTTCAATCAATAGTGGCTGAAACCATTCTGAAATTAATCACAATCAAGGATGCTCAAAGAGCACAAAACAACCTGCAAGCTCCATGACTTTGACAATGAAAGCAGTACAGACAACAAAAATAAACTAATGGGACATAAAATTAAAATACTGATAACAAAGAATGAAAGATGGCAAGAATAGAAACAGCCTATAGACTAAGAGAAAGTACTTGCAATCTGTACATCTGATAAAAAATTCATATCAAGGAAAGGTGTGGTGGCACACAACTTTAATCCCAGTATTTCTATGAGTTCAAAGTCATCCTGATCTATATTGTGAGTCATAGTTAGCTTGGGGATACATAGTGAGACTTTGTCTCAAAAAAAAGTTAAAAATATAGAAGGAACTTAACAGCAAGAAGAAACTTGATTTAAAAATCAATGAATGAACACTCCAGCCATGGAAGCAGGTAAGCTAACTACAGAGCTTCACTTCTCCTTGCTCTTCTCAAAAAACAATCCCCCAGTCTCACCCCCAGACGTGTAGCAGACTACCTGCTGTGGCCTCCTCTACCTCTCCGCCACCTGATCTCCAGTAGATCGCACAAGTCTCCAACCTTTCTTCCCTACTCACCACCTTATTCCAGTCCTCAAAGCCAGCAGGCATTTCCTGGGAACCCAAAGGCCACTCCTGCCAGGGAAACGGGTAGCCTAACTGGATCTCCACCTCTCCCTTCTCTATCCCGAAACCAATTCCCAAGTCTCACTCCCATCTCTGGAGCAGATCACCTGCTGCCTACATCTCCAGCATATGAGACAGATTTTTCTTCCAGTCTTCTTCCCCACTCATCCTGTTTTGCTAGTCTTCTAAGGCCAGCAGGCATTCTCTGTAAACCATCCTAACAACTTTGCCAGACATGCTAGCAAGCCAGGGAAGTGGGTAGATAAGCTTTAGATCTTCAACCTACTCTCCTTAAAATCCACCTCCCTGTCCCCCCATCGCATGCACAGCTTTTTAACAGACTACCTGTTTTGGCCTCTCCTCTTTCTGCCCCCATTTCTAGGAGAATAAGCAGATCCTGGTGGTTCCCTTTAGGGTCCTACCAGTCCATTCCCATATCTAAGTGAGAACTCCTAATACCTAGAAACATATTTTACCTTGAACCCCAGTGGCCACATCTAGCAGAATCCCAGAATTTCTTTTTTTTTTTTAATTCCCACAATATACAGGCTTATTAAGACCCAGAGTTTTTTTGGTACAGAATCACAAAAATATATAAACAGAAATACCCATTAATTATTGGAATTAATGCATATTTATATTATAATCATCTGACAAATTAAGGAAGATTGAATGTTAATGCATAGTGATAAAATACACAAATGCTTGCTTCTAGCAAGATCTTTGAAAATCTCAAATGGGAGAAGAGATAGAGTACAGGGAGAGAATGTGGAAAGAGACAGCTAGAATTGAGGGCTATTGGGAGTATGAAATTGAAACCCAGTGCAGTGGAAACTGCCCAAAATAGATGAAAAGGAATCCTATTGAGATCTCCTAAAAATGAGGAGATCTCAACTGGCCATCTCTCATCACCAATTAGGGTTTCCAGTATAGGATTGGGTGGCATTCAGTTAAATTATTGACCTACGATGTTCCATGGAAGCCCCTAAAACAAGACAGGCTGTTTCTAAGACAGTGGGTTACTCTCTGAAAACTGACGGTGGAACCCCATTTCTGAAGACAGTACACATCATTAATCATTGGATAGTCAAGTTTGTGTCTACAGTTAGCCTTCACCCCTATAAGGTCTCTGGTGTGTGAAGGTACTGTGCAGGCTATCAGAAAAGAAATGTGAACACCAATCCAGCTACAAAACATTTGACCTAAAATCTGTCCTGCCTTCAAAATATGCCAGTGTAATGGTAGCACAGAACTTATGGAGAAGGTCAGACAGTATCTGATTTGACTTAAGGTCCACTCTGCATGATGAAATCCTTTCCTGACATTGCTTGGGTAAACAAGTACCTGGAAAAATAAGGTAAAACAAAGTATTGCAGAAAATAATAAAAGTGTAAAAGAATGAAAGTATCATTAAAATGATTCTTAATGATATTCTGTTATACTCTTAGATCCAGGGCCTTATTCAATTATCAGAGAAATTTCCTCTGTCAGGAGATGGGAACAGATGCATGTAGCCACAGTCAGGCATTAAGTAGACATAGAGTCTGAAAGGGATATTTCATCAGATTTCTCTTCTCATTGATCAGGGACCATGGAGGAAACAGAGGGAAAAGAGTATAAGAACCGGAGTGGTTGAGTACACCAGGAGAATATGGCCCTTTGAACCAAGTAAGCAAGGTACATCTGAACTCACCTAGTTGAAGCAGCAAGCACAGAGGCTACATGGGTCTGGATCAGGTACTATATGATTGTGTACTACAGCTTTTAAGCTTAGTATTTTTATGGAACAAAACATGTACCCACCAAAGACAAGACCTAGAATTTCAATTATCCCAAACAGAGATGTTTAGACTCCGTGTAAAATCAATACAGGCCAGGAAAATGCATCTCTACAAGGGCACAGTAACCCTACCACAGTAGGCACTGAGAACTGCAACATAGCTGAAGTACAAGATAAAGACCTTAAAATAGCCTTCTGACTATGCTAGAGGTCCTTTAGGAGGAAATTACTAAAAGCCATAAGTAAATCTATGAAAAAACAAACAAACAATGGGAGGAAATGACTAAAATACTTTAAGACCTGAAAGTGAAAACAGGATCAATAAAGAAAACCCAAAGTGAGGGAAATCTGGAAACAAAGTATTTAGTAATTCAAACAGGAATCCCAGAGGCAAACCTCACCAACAGAATACAAGCGAGGGAACTGAAAGTGTCAGGCATTAAAGACACAATAGAAGAAATGGCTTACTTGGTCAAAGAAAATGTTAAATCAAAAAGACCTGGCCCCCCCCAAAAAAAAATCAAGAAAAAGATTAAATCTAAGAATAACAGGAATATAGGAAGGAGGCCTTTAATCTCAGGAGTCAAGAGGCACAGGCACACAGGCAGGGGGATTTCTGTAAGCTCAAAGCAAGCCTGGTCTACAAAGCGAGTTCCAGGACAGGAAGGGCAGTTACACAGAGAAACTCTGTTTTAAAAGACCCCCTCAAAGAAAGATGATTCACCAGTAAATGATGTAGAATGATGCTCTTGTACACTGTAAAGATTTGTCACTTGTATTGGTTTAATAAAACATGGATTGGCCAGTAGCCAGGCAGCAAGTATAAATGAGGCAACCAGACTCAGGAAAATTCTGGGAAGAAGAAAGGCAGAGATGCAGTTGTCAGCCAGATCCAGAGGAAGCAAGATGAGAATGCCTTACTGAGAAAAAGGTAACAAAACCATGAAGCTAAGCATAGATAAGAATTCTAGGTTAATTTAAGTTGTAAGAGCTAGTTAATAAGCCTGAATTAACAGGCCAAACAGTTTATAATTAATATAAACTGCTGTGTTTCTTTGGGACTGAATGGCTGTGGGACTGGGCAAGACAGAAACTTCAATCTACAAGTCAATATGCAGAAAACATGTTTAATACTCCATACCTCCAGTAAAGTGTAAATTAAAATCACAATGTGACATGACCTATTATCTGGAAGAAAGATACTATATCAAAAGATAAAATCCTTCTTTTCAAGAATTTAGAGAAAAGGGAAACACCATATGATCCTGGTGAGAATGAAAGTTGTCATAGATATTATGGAAAACTATACAGCATTGCTTTATAAAACTAAATAAAATTGCCATGTGGTTCAATATTCCTACTTTCAGATATAGTATTAAAAAGATTTGCAATTAGCATGTTAAAGAGTTAAATGCATTCAATGTTCACTGCAATATTATAATAGCTCTGTTAAAAATGCATCTAAAATGTCTTACTAATGGGTAAATAGATAAAGAAAATGTATATATTCATAATGGAATAGAATCCTAGTATCTTAAAAAAAAATGTGTTACTTGCAACAACATGAATACACCTGGAGAACATTATGCTAAATAAAAGGTGGAAAAAGACAAATACTTCATTATTCTATTTATATGCAGAACCCACATTGCATCTTATACAAGCAGAGGATAGAATGGTGGCTACCAAAACCTGCTGGTAGGGCAGTGGGGAGACACTCACCAAGGAGAAATGTTTATGAGTTCTAATGCATAGCATGGTTACTATCTTCTTTTTGAAAATCAACTGTTTATTTTACACTCATGAAAACTAAATTTCAAATATTTTCACTATAAAAATTAAGTATTTGAATGACTGATTGTGTTGACTAATTAATGGTTAACTTGATAGACTCTAGAATCACCTGAGTGGTGGATCTCTAGAAATGCCTGTAAAGAGGATTATCCTGATAATATCAACTAAGGTGAGTAAACTCACCTAAATTAGAATGCAAAATATGGGTGAAAGCAAGCAGAAAGAGAAATACTGAAACAAAGGAAAAAGGGAGATACATTTATCACTGAGTAAATTGCTTTACCAGCATGGCCCAAGTCCCACTGTTAACAATGAAGCCAGTAATGCTGCTGGCACCATGCACTAACTAAAATTCCTGAGTACTGAGACCATGTATATCTGGGTTTAATGTAACATCACTGAAGTCTGTTATTTGAAATACACACACACACACACACACACACACACACACACACACACACACAC
>LOEQ01001337.1:172892-185783 GCA_001685075.1 Bramus lutescens
AAGGACAAGAAAAAAGGGCAGTAGAGCAGGGCTTTATAAGTTTGTTACTATTTACTCTCGCTATTAATTTTTCTTCCTTTCTCTTTTCAGCATCCATTCCTCCTCATGTTATATTTCCTAAAACCAAGAAGCTTACCTACTTAGCCCCAAATTCCCACATACTCACCCCATTTTTTAAAACTGAATCAATTGTTCACACTGTTAGGCATGTCTACCCTTCCTCTATGTCCACCAACAATACTTACCACCAGTCTCACTGGACTGCTTACCTCTTTTCTTTTCCGTTCCACTCATACTGTTAATATACACAATACCTCTAGGTCCCTTTATCCCTAACTGATACTTAAACATGCTACTTGATTATTCGAGTTGGTTAATCAAGAGAATATTGGCTGTTCCTACAGACAGTACTCAATGCAGAGAGGCAAAGTAGAGATAGAACCCAGTGCCTAGAAAACCAGTCTACAGGCAAAAGCCATCACCAAAACTGTACTACAGCATAGAGCCTCCTGAACACTGCAAAATCATTCACTGGCAGAAAAACCTGAATTAAAAGAACAAAAAACCAACAGCAAATCTTAATTAACAATCTAATCTCAGAAGTGACGATCCCAGAGCAAAACACAGGTAACATGAAAAACCAAGACAAAGTGTTTCCTTCAAAAATTATCAATCCCATATTAATGATCCCTGACTAAAACGACTTAGATATAATTCCAGATGCAGAATTCAAAACAATGTTTATGGATTTGAGTAAAGCAACTCAAAGACTTGAATATTTTCCAGAACACAAACAGCTAAATGAAATAAATAAGTCAATATAAGACATAAAAACAGAATTTAATAAAGACATAGAAAAAATTGAGGACAACCTAAGTCAAAATAATAATAAAAATGAAAAATATAATGTGTCATACAAGAGCTTCAGTGAAAAGCCTCACCAACAAAATAAATCATGTGAAGATTGACTATAAGGTTAAGAAGACAAAATAGAGGAATTAGACAAAGTCAATGACTTTTTTTTAATGTATGAACCCACATGCAAAGGTTCTGGAAAACTTGGCAAACATGCACCCTACTGGAATACAAGAGAAGGAGAATTAAATAGTAATGGTATAAAAATATTTCAAATAAAATTATAGGAGAAAATGTCACAAATCTGGGGTGGGAAAGACCATCCAGACATAAGAAAACACAGAAAAACAAACAGAAAAGACCAAAGAATAAAACACTGTGTCATGCTATAATTTAAATACTGTATGTACAAAACAGGGAAATATATACACAGCTAGGAAAAAGGTCAAATGACATGCTAAGGCAAGCCCATCAGAGTAACTGGTGAGTTTTCAGTCCCAACCAGAAAATCAGGAAGAGCTTAGAGTGATTTGTTTAAAAGCCTAAAATACTACAATTGCAAACCTCTCCTAATATACAGAACATTCCACTCAAACATCAAAGAATAGTCTTCTCAGCACATCATTGAACTTCTCTAAAATAGATCACATTTTAAGACACAAAGTAAGTCTCTACAAATACAGGATAATTCAAACTATATCCTGCATTCTGCCATATGAGATAAAGCTAGGTATCTCTTAAGATAAAATATATAAACTCATGAAGTTTAGCCAGTAAGTTATCGAATGATGAACAGGTCATTGCAAAAATCAAGAAGGAAATAAAGCCTTCTTAAGACTAAATGAAAATGAAAACATAACACAGCCAATCTAAGGGGTAGGATAAAATCAGTTCTACATTTAAAGCTCTAAAGGTCCACTACACTAAAAAAGAATCAGAGATATATCAATAAACATCCTGATGATGAACCTTAAGGCAATGGAAAATAAATCAATACGCAAACTAGTATAAAAAATAACCATGCTAATGCAGAAAATAATGAATTAATGAAGCAAAGAGTTGGGATTTTTTTTTTGAGAAGATAAATAAAATTGGCTAGTCCTTAGCCAAACTAACCAAATGAAAGAGGTAAGATCAACTGATAAAATTAAAGATGAAAGGAGAGACATTACAACAAACACTGAAAACATTCAGAGAATAATGAGGGCATAACTTTAAAATTTTACAGTCTCCTAAAGCGGGAAATCTAAAAGAAATAGATGAATTTCAAGGTGCATATAGTCTACCAAAGTCAAGAAGTAGTAAATACATTAAATGGATCTATAACAACCAATGAAACAGAAGGAGTCACTAAAATAAACCCAATAAGAAAAAGCCTACGGCCTGAATGAAGTTTTATAGACTTATACCAAACATCAAAGAAGAGCATACATCAATAGCACTGAAATTATTCCATAAAATAGGAATACTTTCAAACCCCTTTTTAAAAAGTCAGTATTACCCAATAAAACCAAATAAAGAATTAAAAGAGAAAGGACAAAACCAAGTCATTTCTTAAAATTATCTGTAAAGTATTTTCTTCATAGAGCAAAATAGAAAAATATAACTCCATAAACATTTTCAGGGAAACAATAATAATAAAAGCAATGGTTGTTTTTTAGTATAATCAGCAAGAATTCCTTAAGTATTTTAAGAAATACTAGAACAAGTATTTGGTGTTAAAGAGAAAAAAATTAAAAATAAAAGAATCTTAGAACAGAAAATGCTAGAAACAAGAAACAGCAAAATTTACTGAACAGCAGAGTAAAAATTTACTTTTAATATAGTTATTAAAAATCAGGATGCTGCCATTTGTAGTTACTTGCAGGGCCATTTATCATGTAGAACTGTGCTCCAGCACTGTGGTTCCTTTGCCATGTAGTCTGCTGGCATTTTCCTTTTGACTATTTTTTCTTTCTTTCTTTTTCTTTTAAGACAGGATCTCACTACATAGCCTTGGCTGGCCTGGAGCTCACTCTGTAGACCAGGCTGACCTCAAACTCATTGAGATTTGCCTGCTTCAGCTTCCCAAGAGCTGACATTGAGGGTGTTTATCACCTCACTAGTCTTTCTTCTCTTCAAATGCTAGTTAAAGCCTGGACATGCGTTCATCAACACTATGAGCTTCTTTTCACTTTTCCTGAAGCTGCTCCCCACACTTGCCATGTGGTGCTTATCCTCCATTGCAGACCCAGCTAGTTTTCTCAGATACTAAATTTAAAAGGAGTGTATTTCTCTCTTCTTTTCTTCTCCCCACTCCTAGCAGGCACCAAGACTTATAGCTTGCATGCTCTGTTGTTTGTCTCTCAAACTCTAGTAAAAAATTTCTTCAAATTTTCACAGTCCAAAAAATTAACAATATTAACAGTCTTGATATCATTTAGAAGTATGTTTCATTTTTGAATTCTTCATCTTAAACCTGTCATCTTTGTGTGTGTTTGAGGGGTGGTGCTCAAGCAGTGCAAGCGTGTATATGCAAGTGTGCTGAGGCCAATGTGGGTCTGTCTCGCTGGGATTACAAATGTACCCAGCTTTTTAAACCTGAGTTTAGAGATTAACCTCAGATCCTTCATGCTATACGACAAGCATTTTACTGTCTGAACCATCTTGCCATCCCTTTATTTTTCTCATTTTTAGCATATATATGGCTATACAATGTCCAGAATTTTAAAAGTACACGAAAAAGTATATTTTCACAGTTCATGAAATCTCATGGAAAACGATGGAAAGTTAACTGAAACCACAGTAAGAAACTGCCAACAGTAAGGTGAAGAACTCTAAGGAATACTTGTCAAAAGAGAAGTGGGTATTGCAGAACAAAGTATTTGTAAGAAAAAATCTGGAAAAAATAAATAATGTAGTTAATGTTATCTGAGACTTAATAACTGACTTGATTGATACAGTGTGACTGCTTGCTGGATTTTAGTCTTTAGGAGAGAAATAACCCAGTTTGGTCTGCCTATGTAATTAAAACTGATAGCCAAGAAATTTCAGCTCTGTTTTTTCAACTTTTCTTCATGCAAGTTAACAAGATAAGAGAGTTAATTAAAAAGAACTTTTATTATAAATGTTTTATTATACATATATTTATATTACTTAAGGCACTATCTAATAATTATAATTTGAAATACTTATTTCTTTAAATTATGGGCTTCCACAAAGTCAAGTGTCCACATTTTTCAAATCAATACACCCATGTAAATAAAGAGTACTCACTTGCTCACAGATTCCATCTATTGTGTACTTAAAGTAAATGTAACTGGGCTGGGGATAGGGCTCAATCGTAGAACTCTAGCTTAGCTTGATTAATCACCAGGACAGCTTTAAAAAAAAGTCTAGGAAAGAGATCAGGTAGCAGGGAGGAACTAAGAGGAAAGTAGCTTAAATTGAGGAAAGTCAATTTGCTTTGATTTGTGTTGTCTATTTCCTGGTTAAGAGTAAAAAGATGAGCTAATAAGAAAGGCTATATTCTATATTCAAGTTATTCAGGACGCTAAGGCAACAGGAGACCTTGAGCAGGGAATTTCAAGGCCAGCCTAGGCTACTAATACTACATATAAATAAATGCACACATTCATAGAAAGAAGAGATAACAGTATTTATGTTAAAAAAATCAACCTGAAATACAACTTGAGATGTATTAATTTATCTTTATAAACTATGTAACATTAGCTGCATATTTCTCATCACATCAAAATTTTTCCTTACCTGGATCCAATAAAATGCTATCCTTCCCCAGGCTTTTCTTCTCAAGGTTATTCAAAATGAAATCTTCTTGAAAAACATGAAGCAACTGGGTTTTTCTGCCATGCTGAGATAAATAAATACCAATATAAATTGACATATATGTCATTTACCTAATCCTAAATAGCAGAAAAATAATACTTACAAGCTTGGTAATGGGATCTAATGCAATAATGCAGCCTGGCCTGGCTGTTGACTGCTGACTGACAATGTTAAACACTTCACCAACATATTTCTGTTAAAAAAAATTTTTTTCCTTTAGTAAACAAATTCAAAAGTAACTAAAAACAAATATGAAATGTTTCAAACACAATGAAGATAAATACGAATTCACATAGATCTAAACATATGTTCTTGTAGCATGAATTCTAGTTGGTCTTAATAAAACTCAGAGGTAAAAGCTGAAGGATCAGAGAAGCAGTGCAGTCAGTCACTAGAGAGACCTTTACCTCTCCAAAATACTCAGACTGAAAGGGTGATCCTGTCCTCAGACTGCATCTCCAGACTGCATCTGTCACCACCAAATCTCAGGCTGCAATGAGTTCCTATCTATCTGGCCTTATATTACTCTCTCCACCCAGCCATATCACTCCTATATCCATTTCCCTAGTGCTGGGATTAAAGCTGTGATCCACCACTCCCTGACTTCTAGTGGCTTAGCTGTGCACTCTGGTCTTGAGGCAAGCTTTATTTGTTAAAATACAAACAAAATATCACTAGTTTCTCTCAACCATAAACATTATAGGATTTTACTTTAATAGAAATTACATAGAAATGAATATAATTACAGCTCAATAGGTACAGAGGGGTTAGAAAAGGCAACACTTGGCAACTTAGGGCAAAATATTTTATACCAGACAAAGTTAAAGACTGCCTTCAACTTTCTGGATATACTCTAAGCAATGCTTTTAAAATATCAATCTTTCAGAGTAACATATTTGTTTATTTTGTTGTTATGCTGAGAATAAAACCCAAGGCCCTGTGCATGTTTAATATACTATCTTTCACTGAGCTACAGCCCCCATCTAAGAGCCACCATAAGGATAGTTTCTCTATTTTGATAAATACTCTACTTAAATTTCAAGTTAGTGTGTGTGTGTGTGTGTGTGTGTGTGTGTATTAGTGAGACCAAGAATAGAACACAGGGCCTTACTTAAACTAAACCAAGTGGTCTACCAACCAACTCAAAGGAGCTAAAACATTAATTTTAAGGTAGAGAATACAGCTAATGATGTAAGTTAGCATCTTGTTTCTACAGGCTGATTTTTTAGAAAGAATTAAATTTTTAAAAATTATATGTTATGTATGTGTGGGTATGCCCATGTGAATGCAGGTATCTGCAGAGGACCAGCAGTGTTGAATACCCTGGAGCTAGACCTTCAAGTGGTTGTGATGCTACAAGTACTGTGAACTAAACTAGGGTCCTTAGAAGAGCAGCAAGTCCTCTTAGCTGCTGATTCACCTCTCCAGTTCCCTTTCCCATCATTCCAATTTTTTTGTTGTTATAACTGTGAGTATGTGTGTATATATGCAAAAGGTGAAGGGGAGACAAGAGGAGAGACAAAGTGACAGAGAGACAGCGAGCGAGAGCCAACACTCATGTGCCACAGTATCTCTAAGGAGGTAGGAAGGCAACCTTGGGTGTTAGGCCTTGTCGTCCACCTTACTGTAAACCAAACTAATTGGTTAGCAGGTTTCTTACAGATATATGCACTACAGTGCCCAGCTTTTGTGTGGTTTCTGGGTCAGGCTTGTGCAGTAAGCACTCTGCCCACTGAGTCATATCCTTAGTCCAAATATGCTGACCTATTGAGCCACTTATATCCTTACATATTGTGAAATTCAGTGTTCATTTCTTAGTTTTCACATATTTAACCTTACAATAGCATTTGAACCTAGTGATCCTAAGACTACTTGATTGAGCTTCTATAAAATACCATATAAAACATATTTTAATAATACAATGTACTATTTAATACTTCTATCATTTACTTTTTTAACTATATTCCCTCCTTCTACAATTATATCTACCTCTGCAACTTTAAACTTATTATTGTTTTGTTTTGTTTTCTTTTTGTTGTTCTGTTTTGAAATGGGGGTCTCTCTACATAGTCATGGCTGTTCAGGAACTTACTATGTAGAACAGATTGGCTAGGAATTCACAGAGGTCCACCTGTCTCTCCCTCCCAAGAAAGGCATGTGCCACCACACCTGGCCTCAGCTACTTATTTTATATCTTCAGTCCATACATTCTTCTAAAACCCAAAAGGCAACTTTATTGGATCGCTTGGATGGCAAACAGGCATCTCAAAACAAGTATGTCAAAAGAGGGATCTTAAATCCCCCAATTCTTCAAAACCTTCTAGCTGTACATTCTTATTTCAACCACAGCAATGCTACTTTACATCTAAAATCCTGTCCAATCCTAACTACATACCTTCAAAATACATTTAAAATTAAGCTACTTTTCAGCATTTCTAACATTAACCCTCATAACCATTCTTGGCTCCATATCATTCTCCTAGACTAGGGTTATAGCTTTTTAAATTGGTCTCTTATTCTACTTTTTTCTTTTCTATTCTGTTTTTGAGACAGGGTTTCTCTGTAGCATTAGAGTCATTCTACTTTTTTTCACACATAGTGGCATCACAGTTGTCATAGTGACCCATTTAAAAAACCTACATAAAATAATTTTCAGATGGGCATAACTTTCAATGGTTTCTTGCTGTGAAATATATCTCTCTGTGATTGCCTTAACAAAAAGCTAAGTAGCCAAAAGTTAGGCAGGATTTTGGGGGCAGAGAGAATGCTGGGAAGAAGATGAAGATGCCAGTGAGACATAGAGGAAGCAACATGGGCATTACAAATTAAAGGAAACCCAGTAATGTTAAAAACAAAAAAAAAAAGATTAAGAGATTTAAAAAAAATATGGGTTAATTTAAATAAGAGCTAAGGCCGGGAGATGGTGGTGCAAGCCTTTAATCCCAGCACTCGGGAGGCAGAGGCAAGCGGATCTCAGTAAGTTCGAGGCCAGCCTGGTCTACAAGAGTTAGTTCCAGGACAGGTGCCAATAACTACAGAGAAACCCTGTCTTGAAAAAAAAATTATAAGAGCTAGTTAGAAACAAGCCCAAACTATTCATAATTAAATGAAGTCTCTGTGTGGTTATTCAGGAGCTAGATGGTGGGACAGAGAAAGACTTAGTATAGTTTTTACGTCATTAGGCAGAAGTTCAAGTTACTGGGATAAACTATAAGGCCCTCAGAGGATCTGAGCAGGTTACCTTTCTGTTTTAATTCCTGACTACTCTATATTACTTTAATCCACAATGATCTCCTTAGTGTGCTATTATATAACCAACATGTTTTGGCTGCAGGGTCCATGAATAGGTCAACTTTCCTTTTGGACCACTCTTCCTGTAGACAGATGTCTAGGTCACTCTACTCCTTCAAATCTTTATAAAGTTTTTCCATACACAGTAACTTAAGGGACACTCCCTACTTCCTTTGCAACATTGTTTCTCTCCACAGACTTGTTAATCAATGCAGTTTTATTTAGTTCCCTTCAGCCAGCTATATCTTGCTTTACTACAATGAACTTTGTGGTAACAGCTTGATTTTTCACAGCTAAATTCTCAGCAGTTAAAACAATATCTAATAAACAAAAGGCCCTCAATAAATGTCTTTCTCTACTAAATAATATGTGAACGTATACATACATATACATATACTTTGCAAAACACTGTGCTTTGTAAAATTATACTGTAAAAAGAACTTAGCGTCAAGCAGACTAGAATAAACCAAGGGCTCTACTACTTTACAATCTGAACATTAAAACAACTAGTAACTGTTAGTTCCTTAAGCCAGAATCTCCTAAGCAGGAAGCTTAGGCACAGCCTGAAGGCTGCCTTGGGAGGTATTTAAAAACATCAAATAAACATGATATGCTGTCAAATGCTTACAACTGGAACACATAGGAATCTGAAGTAGGGTCTCTTCCACAGTAAATGGCATACAAAAACTTGCCTGAGCTGCAACCAAGCTGTGGCCTTTTTATTTTCATGTTTAACACTGAAATTCCACTTTAACTAAACAGAAATCAACAAATTCTACTACAACAGGTAGTCCCCATTTATTTCTGAGCAAAGAAACACACAAGTAGACTTTCCCTTCTTTTTTTTCTTTTTGGTCAGAGGGAGGGGCTGGGACTTGAACTAATGGACCACAGCATGTTAAGATACGTACTCAATACAGAGCTAAACAGCCAACCTAAAATGATGAAAGGGCTTAACTTAAAATAACTACGTAAGTGAATGTGAAAAAATATAGTAAAAAAAAATACACTTATCTGTCATGAATTATAGGTCACAATTCTAGCACAGGCCAAGAAAGTATAGATTAAGTATCTAAAAACATCATAAAACTAGTACTTACAGAAATTTCAGGGTTGGAAAGCTCATATAAAAGTTTCTTGGCATCAATAACTGCTTCATATAACCTCAGATACTGTCCATCACTAGCTACAAAGCATGCACTAGGAGAGTTGCAGTATGCACCTAGAAAGTATTTATAAACATTTAAAATTTAACTTTTGAGCAAGAGTGCCTGAAAATAAAATTACTGAAATAAAATCATAGTATGCTTACCTAGACAGTAACTCGGTATAAGCGTAGGGAGCCATGCCACATTGGAAAAGGCAGAAACATGAAGAGAATTAATCCGGGCCAGCTCAGATACTCCTCCAGAAAAGGATAATGGCCCAACTGGATCAACCCTCCAAAGAATAAGCTCACTATAAATTGCATTGGAATCTTGAAATGCCACATCAACATTGTTTTTATTTTGCTGAGTCAAGAAACAGTCTTCAGTATTTACAGTGTCATGAGCATGCTTTTGGTTAGCCACATTTGGTGTCCTTATTGCATTATGATGTGAAGTTGTCAGGAGTAATGGCAATACTGAGTGGCAAGCTAAATCATTAAGATGAAAACGATGACCACAATATCTGGATTTGTGAGAAATACTGAGAACTGTAGAAAAAGCAGATTCCTCAGCAAAACTAACCAGCCACTGATTCAAAGATCCATCGGCATGCTTTGAAATCATCATAACATTAGGAGTAAAAATACTTAATTTTAAACTGTTCGATGATTTACTGTGACCAGATGAGATAAGCATTGATGTGGAACGAGTAAGGCCAGGTTTCTGCTTTCCTTGTTGAATAGCCAAGTCAACATTCTTTGTACAGGCATACATAACTATGCTCTTACAGAGAGAATTTGCATCACCTGTGGGGAAAGCTACAGGTATTCTGGAAACAAAGGACACCTAGAATTAAGAAAGTAGGCATTAGAGCATATAATTACATAAAAACATATCACAAAAAGTTTTCACACAAAAAAAGAAGTAACTCATCATAGATGATTAACAAACAATACCTGTACTTGACGAAACATACCAGGCTGGTACTCATCCAGCCAATCTACATGCCAGACTAGTAAAGAACCATCCATGGGATGAATACTGAAAAGCATGTCTGCATTTTTACTCCATTCAGACAGAAGCACTTCAATCTGATGATCGATGGCAGAGGATGATAATGGTGTAAAACTTGATTTTGGTAACATTTTATCTTCACCCAATTCCTTTTTCTCATTATTTATTTTTAAAACATCAACATCATCATCCATTTCTATAAGCAAAAGAGTTCATGAACCAAGTAAATACAATAAAGCTATCACTACAAATTAAGACAGAATTTTCTAAATGAATCCAAAGCGAAAAACCATATTTTCTGTATTAACAAGAAATAAGGCAACAAAGTAAACCTAGTTATCAGGAAGCTACCAGGGCTGTTAACATATACAAACATGTATTTCTTTACATCTTTCAAAAAAAAAATCCAAGCTCTAGGCCCTCTCCTCAACTCCTGGATTAGGAATATGGAGAATTATTTTAAAGAGGCAATTAAAACCTTTTATCAGATTGAAATGAAAAATAAGCAAAGACTTACAAATAAGTTTGAAAATGAGACCACATGGGGCTCTGTGATTGTTTCTTGTCAATGCAATCAGAGTAGAAGTAGTATGTGTCAATGCTGAGCCAAGGCAGAGAACAATCTATCTTCACCCTGCCCTTTCTTCCTTCTCCACTTTCAATGGTAGGATGAACAAAGAGGGGTCTAATACCCTATATACAGTGCAGTGTGGTGTTATTGGTACAGTGTTAAACATAGTTGCCATCTTTCTACATACAGTGTTTCTCAATGCTCATGTACATATAGATCAACTATATATTAACTGTAGATTCCGGTGAGTAGTCATGTAGCATATGAGACTATGTATTTGATGTCATGATTCTACAAATAGTTCATAAAGCAACAAAGACTTACTAGCTGATAAATCCAAAAGAACAGAAAGCTCTGAAAAAAGTGACACGAGCAAGAGCATCTACACGAAGTTATTAAATGAACTAATCCAAATCTACACTAAGTCAGAACAATCTTGGAGATTATTTTACAATATGTAATTTTATCCTTATATGAAAAATATCTATGGCTGAAAAATTAAAATTTCATCCTTCTTAAATCTTTACCTCCATCAGATTTTATATCTGCCTGAATAGAATCTTCTACACTGGCCTCAGATGAAGGCTGTTCAAAACTTTTTCTAAGTTGCTGTAAGAAGACTTCCATGGACAATGTAAAATGCAGCTCTTTATTGTTTAACCAGTGTACCACAAAAGGTCCACACTTCTCTTCATTTTCATTTAAACTTAAAGACGTAATAGACGGAAGAAGTGGAATGTCTATAAAGAAAAACAAATCACAAAATTTAAATTTTGAACAACTGTAACAGAATAACATTTACATGTTCTACTTTCATTACTGACATTATATTCACCATTTATTTGAAAAAGACTTAACTACTTTTAAATTTAACTTGAGTTATTTTTTTTATAGCCAGAAATTGGAAACAGCCTAGATGGGCATCAGCTGATAAATGGATAATGAAAAATGTGGTATATTTACACAAAAGAATGTTTTCAACTGTTTAATAAAAATTTTCAGGTAAATGTATGAAGCTGGAAAATCATTGAGTGACATAATCCACACCACAAAGGGCAAATAAATACTATACATTTTCTCTAATATGTGGATGTTAACTTCTAACTTTTTGATATGTGTGCTAAATCCAAATAACCAGTTGTTAGGAACTACTAAGGGACCGGGGGATGGGGGGACTTTTTTCATGATAAAAGATCTTTAAAAATCAATAGAATACTCTGTTCGATTCATCTGTAGTTAATATAGAAGTGAAAACAATACTAGAAGAGATAAATGATATATGAAAGAACCATTCCCTTCATTCTATCACCAGAGGCAAGTTCTAATACCTCCAATGCAAGAGCTCCTGTTTATACCTATACATCCATTAACATAATCATTTTAATTATATATTTACCTGTATTTATCTGATTACAGACTTCAGGAGAGAAGAGTGACAGCTGTGTACAGTGCCGCTTTCCCTCCAATTCCTAAAATTATCTCCAGGTTCTACAATGGTATAGAGTAAGCTACTAAATGCCCTGAACAGCTGAATTAATTACCAATCTCATTATTTCTGGGTAGTCAGGAACTGAAAGGGTACTTCTACAAGAAGTTATGGGAAAGGTTTTTCATTTTTTTGTTTACACCAATCCAAATGAGAATACAATACCTTTTGTACTGTATTGTCAATTGACAATAAGCATTGCTATTGTCATAAGAGATAATATTGCTGACTTTTACCAAAATATAACAAAAGTTCAAGCACTTTTGCATCAACATCATACTCAAAGAACATTTATTCTTTATCATAACTTGTTTTCTGTGTCTGGTAAACTCTAACTATAGCTATCTAATCTTCAACTCCCTCAGAGACCAAAGAAGGATATAATACTAAATAAGTAAACAGGAAATGCAAGCAAGCAACTTCCAAAAAATGTGAGTAATGGCAGAAATAGCTGACTGCTTGAATGGCTATCCAAAGTTCCTTCGCAACGTTGAAGCATCCATCTTTGGCCTACAGTTCGAGCATATTCGATAGACTATGAAGCAGGATATTTTGTGTCGTACTTATCTAATTAAGACACATAAAGTCAGTAGTTGAGGCAGGGACATTTTCTTGCCCAGTGGCTTACTTTTGCCCCAGAGTGCTGTGGGAGAATTGTTTGTATTCTGTCAATCATGTATTTTAATAAAACGCTGATTGGC